>JASAMY010003167.1:0-98179 GCA_030248085.1 Paralinhomoeus sp. GSCO2_6
TCGTCACATATTAGGGTTGTACGCTGACGCGTACACCCTGATAAAGAACAGGTTATGCAAATCGATTGTCGCCGCAGTTATAAAAAATGTAAGACGGTGTTTTGCCGTGTTTCACAGACGCATTTGTTTCGACTTTTCAAACTTGTGAACACATTTTAAACGAAGTTCGACACAATTGCAAAGTGCAAACCAACAGCATGTGTTGTGGTTGTGAATGGTATGGGGTATGTAAATTCCACTTGTACTGATTACAATAAAACTATTTATACACACCTTGCAGCGTTCGCCAAGCGAAAGATTTTTCGCGCGCACTTTCGTCATCTATTCATTGTTTTTGATTTGTTTCTGCATGTTATGTTGTAGTGTATTGCACTTGGCGTTAGAATTTTTAAACGAATTGTCGGGATCTTCCTTTGATTTTGCTTTCTGTTGACGACATGGAGGTGGAAGTGCTTCTCGAAGACGGCGGATACTACAAGGTTGACTGAATCTTTAAACTTTAAACTACTTTAAACTTCGAACTTTTAAAAAAGTAGCATTGACGTTTTCAGGCGTTCGTGCAAAGCGTGCAGCCGGACGGCCTGCTGCTCTCGTTCGAGAACGGCTGGCTGAGCCCGCAGACCGTGAAGCACGCCCTCTGCCGACTCCCTCCGCCGCTCGACGATGTGCCATTTCGATTCGTGACGCTTTCGCGCAATTTCTGGACGCGTTGCTGCGCGATTAGGGCTCTGCGCGGCTGTACCGCGAGAGCGAGACGGTCGAGGTGTTCTTCCCCGTCGGCAGCGGAGCCGTCCCCGTCGGGGCGGCCGTCAACGGCGCGACGCGAGTGGACGCCGGCGGCTGGTTCCTGGCGAGGATCAAGCAGATGAAGGCCTGTTCTGCGCGTCCCCCGCCGACAGGCGCTTGCGAGGAGCGACAGCGCGTTCTCTGCGTTGCAGGGCGAGTTCGCGCACGTCGAGCTGTTGGCTGCCAGCAGCGGCGGCGGCGGCGGCGGGCGTACGGGCGGCGTGTCGACGGGCGGCGCGACCGCCTCGCGTCTGCCCGCCGTCGACGTGGTCGCCCTCGACGCCGTCCGGCCCCAGAGCGAGCGCGCGCCGCTGGGCGAGACGAGCTTCCAGCAGGTCAAGCTGCCCGTGCCCAAGGACATCCAAGAATTGTCCGTGTCTGCAGCGCGCGCGCGTCGTCTCGTCGACGTCGCGTGTCGTCTCCTTGCGTTGCAGCGCGAAAGAGCCCGAGGCGTTCGAGGCGTTCGCCCGCTTCGTCGGCAACGTCGTCACGACCTTCGACGAGAGCAGCGGCGACCTCGTCGTCACCGTGCGTTTCTCCGCCTGCGTCGTCTGCGCCCTCTTCTACCGCACTGCTGGCTTTACTCTCTCCCCCCCCCCCCCACCCAACAGAGCTGCCACGAGGAGGCGATGACGCGGGCGCGCCTGCTGGCGGACATGCACTTCCGCGACCTCTACTTCCGCGGCAACCTCGAGAGGCGTCGTCGCGAGCTGGCCAAGCAGCTGCAGTGCTCGAAGCCGCAAGAGGCGGCGCAGCCCAAGCCGTCGCTCCACTGCGAGCAGTTCGACGTCGCCAACCACCTCATGGGTCTCGCCATCGGCTCACACGGCACCAACATTCAGGTGGGGTTGGGTGGCGCCTTCTCTCTCCCTTGCCGCCCATCCATCTGCTGAGTCGGCACCGCGTTTCATTGCAGACGGCGCGTTCCCTCGAGGGCGTGGAGGACATCCAGATCGTCGAGGCGCCCGGGCCCGACGCGCCCTGCGTATTCAAGGTCTTCGCCAAGGTCGGCGTCGCTGATCACCCGTCTTTGCCCGTGATTGGGACGACAAGGCGGTGTTGCAGGACGCCGAGTGCGGACGCAAGGCGCGCTCCATGCTCGAGTTCCAGATCGGCATGCAGGCGGTGCCGCGCCATCTCGTCGGTGCGCGTTTGTCTCTCGTTTTGGAGGGTACCCTCTGTCGACCCTCGACGCCCCCCCCTCCTTCAGGCAAGGTGATCGGCCGTAGCGGCAAGACGATCCAGGAGATCGTCGACAAGTCGGGCGTGGTGCGCGTCAAGATCGAGGGCGAGGACGAGCAGGCGCTCAACTCCCCGCAGCCTCCACCGATGGTCCGTCCGTGCCTCCCTGGGCCTGGGCCCCTCCTTTAGTCGGTGGTGTCTGCTGCGAGACTCGCGCGGTGACGTTGCAGTCGGACGCGATTCCGTTCTACTTCACGGGCACGCGGCAGGCGATCGAGAACGCCAAGTTCCTGCTCAACTACCACCTGCAGCACGTCCAGGAGATGGACGACCTCCGCTCCGACCTGGCCGAGATGAGTCGCCAGATCGACATGAGCGGACACGGCGGCTTCGGCGGCGGACAACAGCCCTTCGGCGGCGGATTCGGACCCGGCGGACCCGGCCCCAGATTCGGCGGCGGGCCCGGCGGCGGATTCGGCCCGGGGCCGCACGGCGGCTTCGATCAGCCCCCGCACCACCCAATGGGCGGACGCTTCGGCGGCCGGTCCGTCCGTCCGTCTGCTTGGTTGACACGCCTTCCTTCATGTGCTCGACGCCGTGCGTCGTTTGCAGAGCGCGCGCGGGTCTGGAGGAAGCGCACGCCGGCCCGCCCCCCGGCCCCTACCGCGGAGGCTTCGGCGGTGGCGGCTTCGGCGGCGCCGGACCCATGGGCGGCTTCCGTCCGCCCTTCAGAGGCGGAGGTGGCCCGCGAGGCGGTGGAGGCGGCGGCGGTCCCGGTGGAGGAGGACGACCCTTCGGCAGAGGAGGCGCGGGCGGCGGCGGCTTCGCCAACATCGGCAGCCGACGTGGTCGCTCTTTCTCGCTTTCCAAGCCGCCTGCTGCTGTTTGACTGCTGCGCCTGATTGCAGACAACGACTCGGACCGCGGACCCGGCAGGCGCAGGCGAGCCGACGACGAGGCAGCCCTGGGTGAAGTCGGTGAGTGGTTGAAGCCGCCGCGACTGTTGGTTGGGCAGTGGCCGACGACTCGCGCCGCGTTCAGAGGGCGGAGTGGCGTCTCAGGACGAAAGCGGCGCCGGCGACCACGCCCCAGGTGGCGGACAGCGCCGCGGCGGAGGCCACAGACGCAGGGGTGCGCTCTCTGGCGTCCTCCCTCCCTCCCCTAGTGAGGAATGTCATACAGGTCTCGTTGTAGCGGGCTCGAAGCGCGGCCGAGGCGGCGGCGGTCAGAAGTCGGAGTCGTCGGCGCCGTCGACGGAGCCGAGCGCGCAGGAGCCCGAGGAGTCGGCCGCAGCTGGCCCGCCCCACCAAGCGGAGTCGCAGGCCGTCGTCGTCTCGGAGAGCGGCATCGAAGTGGGCGCCGTCCAGTAGACAGAGAGATCCCTGCCTCGTTCTCCCCTGCCACCTACCGTAGTCTGCCCTACCGGTGCTTGCCTGGTCTCGATCGTTGCTCGGCCCGTCGGATCTCGGTGCTTTAGGATTCGTTGTCGTCGCTTTTCCCTTTTCAATTTGTCTTCTTCTCTTTCTCTTTCCGCCGTCTCTTGAAAGCTGCCAGAGAAGCGTCCCTCCCCAGCCAAAGAGTCGCGTTGTTTCTCACTCCCGTCCCAACCCCCTGCCCTATGAAGTGGCTCTGTAGGTAGGATGTAATGCGGTCGCATTGTTGCTGTTGAGTGGCACGCACGGGTGTGTTGCTGGGGGCGGTTGGCGTATCGCCCGCATGTTTTGCGCGTCTTTTGGTTTTGTTGGTTGAACTGTTGGCTGCCATGCATACATTATGCCTTGAGCGGGTGTATGAACATGCGAGGGCGGCGTTCGGGCCGCAACCGTACCCCCTGAAACTTGAGCGACGGGTTTCGTAGTGTGGGGCGGTTGCACTCACCTTCCGAAGATTTCTGTAATAAAAGGCCAACAGAAGATGCGATCCCTTGGGCCACAGCGTTTTCCGTTTAATTGTGTGCGATATTGGTTTTCGAACTGACAATGCCGTCTGAATTCAAAAGGGAACGTTTACGACCATATACAGGGTGGCCCGCCGATCCGTATCCAACTTTAATCGCTCGCCATTCCTTGGTCCGGCGGTCGATTTTCCCAAAATTTTAACACGTGGTGCTGCAAACCTTTACTTAGATATGTGCAAAGTTTGAGCAGTTTCTAAAACAATATAAAAAAGTTATGTACAATTACTGTAACCTATACCGTTTTTACGGTAACGCGCAAAACTAGTTTGTTTTTTAGTGCGCCGTTATGGCTGAAAGTTCGCCTCTCTCTCTTGAGCAAAGAGTTAGTGCCGTTAAAGCTTATTACGAGACGAAAAATGCCCGGGAAACGGTCAGACGTCTGTCGAAACTGTTTCCGGAGTGGAAAACCTGCAACCACAAATCGGTGCTGCAAATCGTCAAGAGATTTGCAGAAACCAAACCAAACCAGATTTTTCAAAGTTTCATTAAAATCTGCCCAGCAAATAACCTTATATTTGCTCATACGCCTAACCACCGGTTTTCAAAGTTTCCGCCGCCTACAGCGATGCATTTTTCACAGCGCTCTGAGACAGAACAACAGATTCTCGAGCAGAACTAAGCGTTGAGGTGTGCGAACGCGTTTTCTATCGCAGGCTTCGAAAGTTGCCGCTTTCTTTCCGCAAGATCGCCAGTTTCTTTGCAGGTTTGCAGCACCACGTGTTAAAATTTTGGGAAAATCGACCGCCGGACCAAGGAATGGCGAGCGATTAAAGTTGGATACGGATCGGCGGGCCACTCTGTACATGAAAGGAATGTTATCAGGTCTGAGAAAGCCCCGCAGCTCACAAAACCGCGTCGCCGACCCGTGTGTACGTGCGTGTGTGTGTGTGTATATGTGAGGCTCCATCCAGATGGAGATGCGCTTCGAACATCGCCTCTTGATTGGCATATAATAGCGTCGACGGTGCGGTGTCGCACACCACGTCCTATCCGAGTCTTCGCACGTCTCAAAAGCGGCAACTTTTGTCCATGAGAGCCGTCATGGGCGAGTCTTCGTCTGCACCGGTCGCCGACGGGCGCTGCGAGCCGTTGCGCAGTTCGAAGGGCGCCATTCGAGAGCGCCTGAGGCTGCCACCGCTGTGGGTGGCGGCGCGCGGTCGCTGGGACGCGGCCGAGACGGCGGCCGACATGCGGCGGAAGTCGGCGAGCGTGTCCGTCTCTTC
Source organism: Paralinhomoeus sp. GSCO2_6 (assembly GCA_030248085.1). Taxonomy (NCBI): domain Eukaryota; kingdom Metazoa; phylum Nematoda; class Chromadorea; order Monhysterida; family Linhomoeidae; genus Paralinhomoeus; species Paralinhomoeus sp. GSCO2_6. The sequence goes on from JASAMY010003167.1 coordinate 5,149, forward strand.
GGCGCCGATGTCGGCTGCTCTCGCGCCGGCCGTGGAGGAGGCGGGCGCGGCGGTGGCGCCGTCGAGGGTCTCGTTCTCCTCGTGCTTGCAGAGCATGATGACGAGCATCTGCTGGCGGAGGTCGGGATTGAAGAAGTAGTAGATGAAGAAGCGCGCCGTGCTGTTGAGGATCACGAGGATGGAGACGACGTCGGAGAAGTAGGTGTAGAAGGCGGTCGAGTGACCGTCCGCCTGCTGCAGGTAGGCGGCCGTCAGCGAGGGCACGCGCTCCATGGTCTTGAGCACGACGGAGGGCGTGTTGCAGACCAGGTAGCAGGTGACCAGCGCCACCATGGTGTACGTCGTGTTCCGGATCCGGCCCCGGTGCGCCGCGTAGTGGACGGTCGACGTCCAGAGGGCGCCTGCAATGCGCGCACGCCTTGGCGGGCTGGCGGGCAGAACGCACGCACGGTAGGAGGCGGCCGACGCACGAGGGCAGCGACTCTGGGCGGCCATCAGAGCGGAGGAGATGTCGGTCTGCCGACGGAGTCGTCGCGCCATGTAGGCGATGATGAGCAGGTTGAGAAGGACGAGCAGAGCGAAGGGCACGAAGACCTGGATGGCCGTGACGCCGTAGAAGGAGGCGCGCATGTACCAGTCGTAGGCCGCGAGTCTCGGCTGGAACTCGTAGCCGGCCAGCGGGTGGTAGCTGAGCGCGCAGTCGGGCCGCTCGTAGGAGACGCGATACTCGTAGTAGCAGGGTATCTGGACGGCGGCGCTGAAGAGGAAGGCGAGCAGGATCAGCGCCTGTCGGCCGCTCGCGCTGTAGACGACGCGCAGCCGACGCAGCTGCGCCACCAGCAGGAAGCGCTCGAACGTCGCCGACACCATCAGGTAGGTCGAGAAGAATTGCACTGCAACGTTGCCTTTCCCACTCATGTCTCAGCTAAGAGCAAGCTAATTATAATCAGCAGCACTTGGGCTTGGGAGTTGACAGACAATTTGTCGTCTGACATCAGAAGTTGACAAACGCCGTTGCGTTTGCACAGCTTTCGTGTTAGGTTACAAACTGCCACAGCGAGGGGCTACACAGTCATTTGAGTCGTGAACTTATAGGAAGGCGGGACGCGGTACGTACCGAGCTTGCCCATCGAATAGAAGAACATCTGCAGGTGGGAGGTGTGGAGGTGGTAGAGCGGGATGATCACGAAGTAGACGGAGAGCGCGTCCGCCGTGAAGAAGGGGATATACCTGAACGCAAGCACTGGACCGTCAGTGCTTGTGCTGCAGCTGCAACTTCCTCTCGGCCTTGGCACGCACGTGCAGCAGATGGCGGTGTCGACGATGGCGAGGAAGCGCAGGTAGAGGACGGGCGTACTGCGATACTTGGGCTTGAAGAACAGGCGCAGCAGGAGGCCGTTTGCCAGAATGCCAACTGTCGACAGCGGCGTGCCCAGCACGCCCACGAGAAGAAATCGCACCAGGTTATACGGCTCTGGCATCTACAAAGTCCGATGGTAGTTAACTCCGTGTTCTGTCGAAAGTGTACCGCGTGTCAGTGTCCGGCTACCGTAGTACTCCGTACCATTCTGGCACAGCTGTCGTTTGGAAACGTCTCATTATCCCAGCCTTCGAGGCGCTCCATTTTGTTTGTTGCCCTCTGTCGCTCGTGAAATGGCCGGCAGTCGGTTTTGCTGCGGCGTAAAAGCGGGTCTCTCGAGTCTCGCTCGACCACTGAGTCTAATCCATCTGACGGATGGCCCGAGGCAGCAGCGGCGTGGCGCGGCGTAGACGGAGCGGTCGGTCGAGAGCGGCCCCGTACAAGATTGTCACTTCATCCGGACCGCGACGCCAATCTCAAGCCGGCGCCGGTGCTTCTCGCAGCACCAATCAGTAAGCCGACCGGCCGGAAGGGAGCTGCGCGCCCGGCGTTTGCTTTGCCATCGATCTCGACGGATTGCCGGATTCGACGTCCTAGAAATCCGAGTGCGAACCAATTGGGTCGGTCGCTCGCGCCCCGTTTTTTTTTTGCGCACGGTATAGCTTGCCTCGCCGGCCGGTGCAACCCGCCTAGCGTGGACTAATCCGCTTCGCGAGTGCGGCAATTACATTTAGTGTTACAGCCAGGGCGATGAGAGTGCAACGAACGAACTACACTGCAACAAACGCTTGATGGGACGACGAAGCCCTGTTCTCGATGGCAGGGTGCGAGGCGGCTAAAGTATTTTCGCAAAGTCCCTGCGAGGTTCGAGATAAAAGGGACAGCTTGGAGTCGCGAGCGGAGCGGAGGGGGTGGGGGATGGACTGGGTCTGGATGACAGGGGCCGAGCGCTCAGATGTCCCATTCCGCGGATAAGTTCATTGCCGGCGGTTGGCTAGATTGTCCCCGCAGCAGCGGTGTCGAGGCGCCGCCGCCGGTGGCCCCAGCTTGCCGGTGGGCTCCTCTGGTCGCCAACAGCTCAACTCGATTGCGCCGGCGCGACAACTCGGGGGCGCGGGACGGGCGTCGGCGACGACATCGCCTAAACAAACTCGGCTCCGGCGGCGGCCGCGTTTCAGAAGCGGAGGCGCTAGCCGGAAAGAAGGGCCGAGAAGAGAGAGTGAGACAGAGAGAGAGAGAGAGGCAATTTCGAGCGGAGAAATTGAGTCGTCGTCGTCGTCGTCGTCGTCCGGACGTGGGAGCAGCTTGTAGCGGCTGGGCTCCTGCGCGAGTAAGAGCGCGCCGGATGGGTCCTCAGGGACGGCTGTGGTCGTCGCCACGGCCGACGCGATCATGGTCCTGGCTGGCGCGTTCCCCGCCGATTACCAGCGCCGTTCCAAGGATGGACTCGCTGCTGCGCCGTTCCAAGGACGGAACGGCGTGTATAACTCTTCTCTAGGGATGGCTGACGTTGCGGCGCGACGCCCACGCAGCTGGACCACGACGAGGCGCCGCTGGTGCTGCTTGCTCATTGAGCCGAGTGGCGCGCAAGCACCGGATTAGTCGCTTGACATTCATCCTCGCCCACGGGGGGGGGGGGGGTTAGTGCCATCCGCGGTACCGGAGGATTTCTCTCGGAACCTTCATATTTATTGAAGCAGAGACGGCAGATAATGCAAAATACACCTATGCATTATAATACACATCGATGGTACGGGGCAATCAGAATCTACCGTAAAGGCTTGCGGTTTCACAAAGCCGCAGTTGCAGTGTCAGTTGCACTAGTACCTAATGTGCGTTTGAACGAAGTTGCGGTATGCAAAGTAGGAGAGAGAGGCGCATTCTGACAGGCCGAAGTGGCTGTTGTATACTTTTTTTCTCTCTCGGACAACACGTCCACCGCGGAGCTGCCTGCACAACAGGCGCTCGTTCCAATGACAGCTCTACTGACGCGGCGTCGTGGCCGACAAGCGGGCTCAATTGATCTTCTCTGCGTCACCCTCTGCCTCCTGCCCATCTTTTAATTTAGCCCTGCGCTGCACCACAACACACCGCCAGCGGCGCAGCACTACTCGGGCTCGGCCGTGGCCATCAGTTCCGCCGTGGCCGTGCTGACACGCCGCAAAAAAAGCGAATTATGCCTGAAGCGCATTCAGGTACTCGAAGCAAGTTTCTGCCAGGTGGCGTAGCCAGAAGTTCTTTTTTTTTGGAGGGAGGAGTCAATTTCGGACAGTTACTCAATTTTGCGAAAATGGGAACCTTGTCGCATTTTTTGGACATTGTGCCATTTCTGCTGGGGAAGTTTACAGACACTCTCCGATCCAATCTGTCTACGCGTTGTGCGCTCATTTGTCGCGACATTTGTTTGCCATCTGCGTGCAAACCATACGCCACGCGTGAAAACTTGTACTATTATACCTGTTGTACTTGTTTGAAAAGACCCGTTTGCCTTGGTTTTGTGTGCTAAAGCACGCGCCGAGGAAAATTTGGCTCTTTAGTGTCGTTTTCATCATTTTTGCATTGAAATTCAGACAGACGCACAGAGTGGCACATTGAAACAGGGGTATCAAGTAAAAAAAATGAGCTTCGGAAAATTTCGAGTTGGGGAAGCTACGCCACTGGTTTCTGCAGCAAGGTCGACGGATTGCGATACGGACAATTTTTGTGCGCATACTGTAACTGCCATTGAGTTACCAGTTTTAAAATTTCGAAAAATCACGCAAACACTGCTGGATACTTTTTCCTTAGTATACGGTACGCCGCCTACTCAACTTTTAAAGGTGAAAATTTTTCGATAGATTCGAAAATGCCGTCTAGCAGAAGGAGGGCCGCGGTTTTCGACGACTTCGACGGGGACGATGCTTCTGGAGAAGACGCCGAGCGCGAGCAACCGCCCGCGCCGGCAAAGAGAGCGAAAAAAGAAGCGGAAAAGGCCGGAAAAAGCCGAGTGCCGCCGCAACCACCTGTGCCGGCGCCTCCAAACGAAGATGCCGACGTGTCTGGCGACAGCATCGGCTCCCAGAGGCAGGACGGCAACCTTGGTCTGTGGTTGTACTCTATGCTATCGTCAGCACAACAGTACTGCGCTCGTGGTCTTTAGAGGATGACGATTTGCTGGCGATGGAGTATCCAAAGATGGCGGAGGAGGCGGCCGGCGTCGACGGCGCCTCTCGGCTGATGATCTCGAAGATCGTCAACGAGAACTTCAAGTCGTACTACGGCCGACACGTCATCGGGCCCTTTCACCAAGTGGGGAGGCTTGGGTCGACCACTGGCGATTTCAGTTTTAAAAATGTTGATTCACGCAGAATTTCACGTCGATCGTTGGGCCTAACGGCAGCGGCAAGTCGAACGTCATCGACAGCCTCCTCTTCGTGTTTGGCTTCCGCGCGCAGAAGATCCGCTCCAAGAAGCTCAGTCGCATGATCCACAGCTCGGACGGACACGACAACGTGCAGAGGTGCCTTGTCGTGTGTCACTCACGCTGCTTCCTTTGTCTGTCGGTGCGACCAACTCACTCGCTCGCTCATTTAGTTGCTCCGTCGAAATCCACTTCCAGAGGATCGTAGACGACGCCGTGAGTGCCAGCGTTCGCTCCCCGTCGATGTTTTGTCACGCACGCGTGTGTGCGTGCGTGGGCGTCTGTCCCTCTGTCTGTCTGCGCACGGCTCTACTATACGGTACGGACTAGAAATTAACTGCAGCCCCTTTTTGTTTCCCACTCTAGAAGGACAGGACGGGAAGAGAGACCCCCGCCGCACCCGCGCCGCGCGGGGTTCCCGCCCTCCGTTCCTATCGCGGCGCGCGGCCTCCCACTCCTTCTGCAAGACTCTAGTGTCGAGCAATGCCGGTGTTGCATCCCTCTTCATCCCCCCACAAAACCATCCGCCCGGATGTTTTGGGATATCCCAGTTCCTCCCCCCCGGAGGAATTGGGATAGAAAACTCGCCATCCCAATTCCTCTCCCCTTATCCTAAAAACTCCCCCCCTGGTTTTTCTGTGCAAATCGAGAATGATCGGTAACATTGAGATAGAGACGTGTTCTCTTGGCTCATATCTTGCTTCAGTTTCTCAGCCTTGGCAACAACCACTGAGTGTTGGCGGGCTTGTTGGGCAAGCGCGTCTATCTCTTCGACGGCCTCCATAGTAGTTTTTCTTGAACGTTAGATTGTAATTAGAAGGCTTAGAAATGTCGGCAACGGCAGAGAGATATGCGACGCATGCAAGAATGCGAGTACGCGTTTCCTTTTGAATCTGCGGACCTGGAAGAAACGGGAATTGCTAGCTGTATAAGCGGTATCGGTACCGCTTCACTAGCAAATATCGGACATGAAATCGCTCACATAGTAGCAATGAAATTAAAAAGCTAATGGCGGCGGTCGTCTACCTGAAAGTGCAGCAGATTTTTTCGGCTGTATGCTTAACTGAACTAATTTAACTGGCTTGGCTTGCTTATGTAACTATGCTTGTCCCTTGCATTTTCTTTGCTTAAACTTGACTTTAATTGGCTGAAATAGCATTGGCCCGAGAGACTCATTTTCACTGCGAATACATAGTTTCACTGCCTTTTACAGTTGATATATCAAGAACAATCCTGACACGACTCTGTTGCGGCGTCCGCTTTATTTGCCTATACAGTTTTTACAGTCACTGTGGCGCAGAGTGCCACTATGTTGAAGGGGGATGTTTTAGGATAAGGGGGGAGGAAGTAGGATAGTCTACTTTATCCTACTTTATCCGGCCGGATGGTCTGGGATATCCCAATTTGTCCGGGGGGATGTTTTGGGATGGGGGAGGAAGAGGGATACGACACCGGAGCCAACCAATGGAACGATTGCAATTGCAACCAAACCAAACCAACGTGTCTGACTGAGCGCAAAACATTGCATTCCGTGGCGTAGCCAGGGCGCGTATGCACAGTCGAAAATCTAGCCTAGCATTTGCTTGAGTCTTAAAGATTCGAGCACGCACTTGTCTAGCCGTATGCACAGTCGAGCAAATGCTTCCGTCTAGAGTAGCGTCTACCCATTTTTAAGACTCAAGCTCAAGACAGTTCAATATCAGTCTAGGTTGTTTTTCTTGAACGCTAAATTGTATTTTTTGTTGTTAAAAAGGCTTGGAGATGTGAACAGCAGAGATATATGCGACGCATGCGAGAACGCGAGTACGCGTTTCCTTTTTGAATCTACCGACCCGAAAGAGATGAAAAATTGCGAGCTACAAGCGGTAGCGGCACCGCTTCACTAGCGAATATCGGGCATGAAATCGCTCACATAATGGAAATGATATTAAAAAAAAATAAGGACAGTGGTCGTCTGCCTGAAAGTGCAGTAGATTTTTTTCGGCTTAATTAATCTTAATCTTAACTTGCTTAGCTTGCTTAACTGGGTATACTTGTCCCTGGCATTTTCTTTGCTTTGGTTGGCTGAAATAGCTTTGGTTGCCGTCTGAGGGACTCACTTTCACTGCGAATGCATAGTTTCACTGCGTTTTACCGTTGATATATGAAGAATAGTCACGTAAATCACGTTTTAGTTTCGAGCTTTTGCTTGAAGTAGTGTCTTGAGCAAGCGTGTGCCGTGCTTGAACTGTGCATACGCCGCTTCAGTAGCATCTAATTCAAGTCAAGACTCAAGTTCAAGCAAATGCTAGAATCTCGAACTTGGTGGTGCTGTTCCACTTCAGGCGTTCAACAGAAAAATTGGCGTTCTTAGAAAAGTACGCGTTCTTCAAAACTTTAGGCGTTCGCGTTCTACAAAAACGCTTATTCAGGAACGGGCAGTTGTATCTTATAATTTTTTTATAAGACAAGTTTTCTTATAATTTAGGTCTTGTGCATAGGCTTAGGGTTTGCCTTGCTTAGGCATGGGTCTTGCTTAGGCTTAGACTGAGGCATTGCTTAGGCATAGGCCTTGTAGCATCACTGTCAGCGTCACAGGACGAGGTGTCAGCGTGCCCTAGTGACAGAGGGGCGCTTTGACATTACAGCTTCAACTGACGGTACATATTCCCTGGTGTTCGTCGTTATAGCTGTCCAACTGTCCGACTATGACCAACAGCTCAATAGCATGGGCTATGGTGTATGAACGGTGCGCGTTTGAGCGTTCGATTCATGCTTGTGCTTGAAAATGGGTCGCAAGTCGCAACGCAAAGCACGTGGTCCATTGGGCTGCGCTGGGGCAGCGTCGTTAGCCTGTGTGTCGCGCGCGCACGCAGAAGGGGAGGGAGGCCGCGCGCCGCGATAGGAACGGAGGGAACCGGGCGGCGCCGGTGCGGCGGGGGGGTCTCTGTTCCCGTCCCGTCCTTCTAGAGTGGGAAACAAAAAGGGGCTGCAGTTAATTTCTAGTTACGGTACGGTGGGGCTTGTGCAGGAGGAGCCTAGCAAGTACCGCGTGGTGGAGGGCAGCGAGTTCTGCGTGCGTCGCGTCGCCAGCCGGGACAACTCCTCCGTCTACTACCTGAACGGCCGCCGCTCCAACAAGGACGACGTCTCCACCTTTCTCAAGCAGCAGGGCATCGACCTGGTCCACAATCGATTCCTCATTCTACAGGCGAGGAGCACCACATCTGTGTTGCACGGCTTAGGGCGCACACCACGTTTTGTGAGGTTGCAGGGCGAGGTGGAGCAGATCTCGCTGATGAAGCCCAAAGCGCAGACGGAGTCGGAAGAGGGCATGCTCGAGTACCTGGGTGCGTGGTGCCCCCGTCCTTGCCTGACTATACCAGCCAGCCTCTAAACCCTGCCGCGTTCAGAGGACATCATCGGCAGCTCTCGACTGAAGCTCAAGATCGAGAAGCTCGCCGAGAGGGTGGAGGCGCTCAACGAGCAGCGCACCGAAAAGGTGTCCCCTCCTCTCCTCCCCGCCCTCCCTTCCCAGAGTACCCCTTCTCAGCCAAATTTCCTCGGAAACTTATGTGGCTGGCGCCGCAGCGGCCCGTAGTAGGTGGGGACGGCTTCTTGAGGTGAACCGCATGCGCGCTGCCGAAAAGGAGAAGGGCGAGCTGGAGAAGCCGATGCTGGAGGCGCTCGACTACCTCAAGGACGAGAACCGCTTCGCCGTCCTCACCTCCATCCTCCTGCAGCACTACGCGTGCGTCGCCTGCTCTCTGCTCTGCTTGTGGCCCAACTGTATACCCCCCCCCCCCCTCCCGCTGCAGGCTGCAGCAGCGCACCGGTTTGGCCGAGACGCAGCAGCAGTTCGACAAGCTCTCCGCCGAGCAAGCGGAGCTCGAGAAGGGCTTGGAAGAGGTCGCCGAGAAGGAGAGAGAGCAGAAGAAGCAGCTCGAAGAGAAAGAGAGGTGCGCTTGGCTTTGTTTGTTGTGTTGCCGTCTGGACGTGGGCTGGGATGCTTGCAGGGCGCTGACGAAGGCGATGGAGGAGGAGGAGAAGACGAACGTGGCCTTCAAGAAGCTCGAGTCCAAAGACCACTCGCTGCGCGAGGAGCAGAAGACCAAGAAGCGTCGCCAGGCGGCCAAGGAGACCGAGCTCGCCACCGAAGAGAAGAAGGTACACGTACTCTGGGGGGAGGGAAAGTGCCAGGGAGTGAGCGAGAGAGCGGGCCGTTTGTCCATGTCAGCTGCAAGACGCGAAGGAGAAGCCGAAGCAGGCGGCTGCCATCGTCGAACAGAGTCGACAGGAGCAAGTAGAACTGGGTGGGTGCGCGGCGTCGACTCTTGTTTTCATCACCGAATCCGAGAGCTCAGCAGCATCTGTTCAGAGGCGCGTCGCAAGGACTTCGAGGGTCGTCTCGAGGAGGGCTTGGGCAAGGTCGAGGCCGAGACCAAGGAGCTGAAGGTCGAGAAGACGAGTCTGGAGGAGCGACTCACCGAGCTCAACGGACACACGTCAGACGCCCTCTCCAAGGCGTGACGTCATCAGAGTGCGAGTGGGATGACGTCACGCTTTCACCTCCTGACATTGCAGATGCGCATCGCGCAGCAGCAGCTGGACCTGCACGAGAACGCGGAGCGCGAGGCCAGTCGAAAGGTGGCCGAGCTCGAGCAGCAGGTCGAGCAGAAGCGCCAGGCGCTCGTAGAGAAGGAGAGGTCGGTCCGTTGGGGACGCCTAGCTAGACAGTAGATGACCTTTGTGGCTGCTTGTTGCACTGCTGAGAACAATGGGTGGGGGTAATGGGACTTTGGGGTATAGCCATCTAGGGTAAAACGGCCGGGATCAGAAGTGTTGGAAGATCAAATTTTGAGTCAATGTAGGGTCTAAACAGAAACAAGCCGGTATCTCATTAGCGGATGGTCCTTTGTGTTTTTTTTTTCTCCGGAATCCATTTCCCTTCCCTTGAGCGTCCCTCATTGGCACTTGCAGAAGTCAGAAGGCGGCGTCGGACCGCCTGCCGCGGACGCGCACGTCGCTGGAGGAGGCGCAGACGCGTCTCGAGGAGGTCGACGGCCGACTCGTCGAGCTGGACGCCGAGGTGCGCCACAACGCACTACCTTAAACCGGTTTCAAGACGTCTACGACGATTGATTGGTGCTTCTCCGCAGCTGCGGGTCAAGCGCAACCGCAACGCCGAGGCTCGAGGCCGGGTCGAGAGTCAGCGGTCGTCGAACGCGATCCAGGACAAGCTGGCCGAGCAGTGTCGACAGGGACGACTCCTCGGCTTCTGCGGTCGACTGGTTCGTTTGTCGTCCTGCTTCTTCCAGCTAGCTGGTCGTTAGCTGCAACTGCGCACGTGTATGTGGGGGCTGGTTAAGGGCGACCTGGGCTCGATCGACGACAAGTATGACGTGGCCATCAGCACGAGTTGCGGCGCCCTCGACTGCTACGTGGTCGAGACGGCGGACGCGGCCAAGTGGTGCATCGGTGCGCGTTTGTCTGTCGCCCCCCCCCCCCCCCCTCCCTCTCTCATTTCTGATTGACCCGGCGCGTGCAGACTTTCTGAAGCGGAGTCGTCTCGGCGTGGCCACCTTCATCGTCCTGGAGAAGCAGCGCAAGTGGCTCCACGACATCAGGAAGGAGTTCAGCGCGTGCGTGTTTTTTTTCTGTCGACAGCAGACGGACAAGGGATAGTAGAGCTGACAAAGATTCGGTCTCAGGCCCGAAAATGTGCCTCGCCTGTTCGACTTGGTTCGGACCGATGACAAGTATCTGCCCGCGTTCTATTTCGGTCTGCGCAACACCCTAGTCGCGGAGAACATCACGCAAGCCAGGTGAACCCGTCATCATCAAGACCTCGTTTCTGAAGTCCAGCAAGTGGGAAATGCGTTTCTTCAGACGCGTCGCGTTCAACAATCGCGACAGACACCGAGTGGTCACGCTCAACGGGGAAATCTGCGAGCCGTCCGGTGAGGAATCGGAGTGCATAGCGGCGCTTTGCGCCCCTAAGAGCGGTTACGAGCCGTGTTTTCCTAGGCCAAATGAGCGGTGGCGGCGGCGTGTCGAGGCGCGGCAAGATGTCCGGCTCTCGCAGAGCGAACCGCCAGTCGCTGGAGGTGACGCAGGACCAGCTGGACAGGATGAAGGAGGAGATTCAGGTGCGTCGCATGTTTTTTCTTTTGCTGTGTCTCGGTCTGAATGCGCATGTGTGTGTTTGTGTTGTGTACGTGCGTGCGTGCGTGTCGTCCACCCACAGGCGCTGGAGGCGGAGCAGCGCCAGCTGAAGGAGGAGAAGGCGGTGCTCGAGGAGCGCGTCGCCAAGCTGGGCCGGGAGGCGGGCGAGCTGGCCGAGAACGTCAAGCAGTTCGAGTACCAGGCAAAAGTGCGCTGCTGAAAGCAACCAATCCATACATGTTACCGCGGGGGTGTTGCCCCCTCCCCCACAACCTCCCCACCCTCTGAGTGTCACCTCCACAGATTGATAAACCACATTGTGTGGCACCAAAAAGTACCTATTCTGGTGCACACATTTTCGTACCAGGAGCACCCCCCCCCAACTTTTCTTTTCAATGCCCCTAGAAGGTGCTCATATACGCCCCCCCCCTGCATACCGATAACCGCGTTACGTGTGTATGCGGCCATCCCTCTGTCGTTAGGGGGGGGGGGATGAGTGTGAGTGAGATTCTCTTGCCAGTCACATACTCAGGCGTGGCGCTCTGTTTAGTGCCTAAAGAACCAAGTGACCTCGTTGGAGAACGGCCACCGTTTGCAACTGGCCGAGCGCGCCAAGATCGTCACGGACGCGCGCGTCACCGAGCAGCTGGGCGAGGCCGTCCGCCAGGCGACGCTAGGTCTTTCTCTCCTCTCTTAGGCTGATTTGATTGCCTGACGTTGTCGGGCACTTACTTATGGGGGAGCGCGGTTGTGTGTAGCGCACGACAAGGCGAAGGCCTGCTCGGACGCGGCGGCCGAGAAGGTGGAGACGGTGGAGGGCCGCATCGCCGAGATCTCCGACAAGTACACGTCCAAGTCGCGACAGGCGCTCAAGAACACCGAGGACGTGCGTGCCCACCCCCCCCCCCCACGGCTCCTGGGGGGTCTCCTTCTCCCCTGGGGGGTCCAAGGCGTGCGACGTGTCCGCCCCCCCCCCCCCCTTGCAGGAGATCGAGAACGTGAAGAGGCGCATCACGAAGGCGAACGCGTCGATCAAGGGCAACGACCGACTCGTGGCCAAGATACAGGACAAACTCGAGTCGATCAAGCAGGAGATCGAGCAGCTAGGTAAGCGTTGTGCGTGCGTGTCGTCCTTTTAACCGGACCAGGAACTGGTGGGGGTAGACGTCCAGCACGGTGAGATTTTTCACCAGAATAGCGTCTAGATAGTAATTTTTGACCAACATGGGGGTCTGAATGGCGTTATTTTGGTGCTTTATGGTCAAAAACCTGCTTGAGGCGAGGAGATCAAGCGCTTGGGCTTGGAGATCAAGGCGCTGGACGAGGAGGGTCGGCAGACGATCGACTCGCAGACGCGCGCCCGCGTGGCTCTGAAGGAGGCGAAGCGGCTGCTCGACGACTTCAAGAAGACGACCACCGACTTCTCGGCTGAGGAGCACCAGTTGCGGTGAGTTGATTTAGTGCGGCTTTTTTCGTGGATTCGAATCTTTGAACTGCGCGCCGTCGATGATGTGTCAGGAAGGCGCTGGAGGAGCAGACGACCCGGGTGCAGGACTCGCGCAAGGCGATCGACGAGATCGAGCGCAACATCCGCAAGAACGAGCTCGAGGTGCGGTGTTTTGGCGATTTTTTTTTTCTTGTGCGATTCCTTCCGACAGTAAAATGAGCCGCTCCCGTCCGACCGCGCAGCAAAAGAAGCTGTCGCTGCACGACCTGAAGGACCTGGAGAAGATGGCCCGGCCCTACGGCCGCCGGACCAATTCTTCGCTAGACGAGTCGGCAATCAGCGAAGGTCGGTGTCGACTTTCCAAAGGCGCTGACGAATCGTTGGCGGTGGAGGATGTCGAAGAAAACGCGTTCAGACTCGGACGAAGACGAGAATCGACCCGGACCCTCAGGTATTCTCATTTCCGTACCATCAGTGGCGCGACATCTCTTCGTTGAAGAGAGTAATCTGCAGAGTAGTAATCGGTAGAGTAAGGGAGGATTCTTTTCAACTCGTCGCGAAACATCGCTTTTCGAGAAGCGACGACGAAAATGTTGGGCGTGTTAGCTGGCAGAAAGCGGCGGCGTAGCCAGCAGGCGGCGGCTGCATCGGCGGAAGGAGTGACTGAGCAGCAGGGCAATGGGGAGGGGGCTGAGGATTCGAGCGTGGCGGTGGAGTTGGACGGCAAGGAACTGGAGACGGAACTGAAACGCTACACGGACGACGAGCTCAGTAGGCTCAGTAGCATCCCCCACCCGTCACCCCCCCCCCCCCCCCCCCCCTCCAATGGGTACACAGCTGGCGCTGGGCTGTTCAGAGCAGATGGACATCGTGAACGTGCGCTACAAGATGACGATCGTCGAGGTGCGCGTCAACAAGGCGCAGCCGCCCAACATGAACGTCGTCCAGGAGTACCGCAGAAAGGTGCTCCCCCGTGCCTTCCCCCTCCCTCCCTCAAGTCGGCAACTGTCTCCTCCCTCTTCCAGATGGCCAAGTACGAGGAGTGCGCCCGCGAGGTGGACGGCATCACGAGGAAGAAGGACCTCTTCAAGGAGAAGTACGAGGAATTCAGAAAGGGGTCCGTGCGTGCGTGCGTGCGTGCGTGCCGCTTCTCTCGAGATATTCCGGTGTGGCGAGCTTCAGCCGTCTCGACGAGTTCATGCGTGGCTTCAGCACCATCAGCGCGCGACTCAAGGAAATGTGAGCTCTGCGCTGCTGCTGCTGTAGATTTTGCGTGACTTTCCTGGGCGATCATTCCAAGGTACCAAACGATCACTATCGGCGGAGACGCCGAGTTGGAGCTGGTCGACACGATGGACCCTTTCTCGGAGGGCATCCTCTTCAGGTGCCTGTTTTTTTTTCGACCCCCCAGTCAGTCACCGCTCGCCGGTTCAGCGTGCGCCCTCCCAAGAAGTCGTGGAAGCAGATTTCGAATTTGTCGGGCGGCGAGAAGACGCTGGCGTCGCTGGCGCTGGTCTTCGCGTTGCACCACTACCGGCCCACTCCGCTCTACGTCATGGACGAGATCGACGCCGCCCTCGACTTCCGCAACGTCTCCATCATCGCCCACTACGTCAAGGCGAGCGAGCGAGCGACTTGATACTCACAGACCGCCGCCCGACTCCCCGCGTCCGACACGTGCAGGAGCGTACGAAGAACGCGCAGTTCATCATCATCTCGCTGCGGAACAACATGTTCGAGCTGGCCGACCGGCTGGTGGGCATCTACAAGACGCACGACTGCACCAAGCACGTCGTCATCAACCCCACCACCGTCGCGGAAGCGGTCCACCGCCGCCCCATCCCCCCACAGCCGCCGCTGGCTGCTACGGAAGCAACCGCCTGACGACGAAGACGGGCGTACTGTAGATAACGAGCGCCGGTTACGGTATTTTGGTAGGTAGTCGTAAGACGCACTATGTAATTCGGTTGGGCTTGAGGCGCGCGGCGTTTGTGCGCGGACGTTGGTTGGTTGGCTCGAGTCACGCAACAAACAAGCGAAACGTGTCTGTTGACTGATTGCGTGACTGCACCATTGAGTGGCGGAGACCCACATGTCGCAGCGTACTGCAGTTGCGAGCTGGCTCGCGGCTTGTGCCACAGGTTGCTGGCTCTGAAGGTTTCTCCAGAGGCCTGTACAGCAACAGGCCTGCGTTTTTTTTTCTACAACCATATGATACGCAGTGCACGCGCTTGACCGGGTGTAAGACGTCGTTCAAGCGTAAGCGCGTGCATTCTGGTTGCGAAAGTGAGAATTGGCTCTAACTGCGTTAAATGATAACGATGCGCAGCAATATTTTGTTTGCGCAGCGATAGCCAGAGTTGCAGCAGCGGCGCATGTTTACACGCTTGCGTGTTGTGTGATACGCCGGTTCAACTTCCACGTGATTGTGATACTGGGTACGTAGTAAGCTCCTGTGCAACGACTACGTACGCAACATTTGGATTAAGTCACCAGGACTGCGTGACAATCCACAGTGGACGCTCTATGAGTCAGCTTTTGGCAGGGTCGAATGCTTGATTTGGTGCGTTTTTTGGTTTGATCACTTCGTTTGGTTCGAAGGCGGCGAGCGCCGTAACCAAAGCGAAAATGCGCGTCCTCGAAATTGGGTCAAAAGCCTCGAATCAGGCTGCGCCGCGAGACTGGGAGAGTATCGAATGAAGGGCCGACAAACCGGCTTTTTCAGAGCGTCGGTGTCGTTGTTTCAGCTGGCGCCGAAAAGATGTCGCCTCGTCTCGTGTGTGGGTCGCAGACAAAAGAATACACTCCATCTATTCGAGACACACGTTTTTACACCTGCGAAACGTCTCGGGACGAACGACGATACGATACGAGGGGAACTGAGTCAGCGACGATGCTTGAGCCGCGTCGACTCCGCGCGTCTCAAAAAGGGGACTGGGGGATCGACCGCCGTGGGGGAGTCGTAGAGGGTGGAGACTGCGCGCTGCTTAGGGGGTCGATGGGGCCTCCTGTCGAGCTTGGGACCCCGGTAGCCGAGGCCCTGTCGGCCAGCCCGGTCGCGGACCATCTCCTCGACGTCGAGCGCCACCGGGTAGGGCAGGCCCTCTGAGCCGGTCGTCGAGCCCAGACCCCGACCCTGGCCCTCCCAGCCCTGGCGCTCCATCACGCGTCGCGCCACGCCTTTGCCGTGCGACGAGAAGTGGCCTGCAAGAAGAACGCGACAATGTAATGCAACCACAGATGTTCCGCACCCGCACAGGCAAGCAGCGTTCGGCAAACTTTGGTCTAGGCCTCAAGACAAAGCCGCTCAGTGGTGTAAGACGTCGTTTTGGCGCGCTCTCGTGGGCGGGCGGACTGCAACTCCCACCATGATGCCACCCACTGAGTTGCGAATCCCATTGGGCGAGAGATTAGCGCTCTGATTACCTACATTACCCCGACTCATTACTGCAAGTCAGCAGAACTGGATGTATGGGTGTCCCACCGTCTTGGGGGGGGGGGGGAGGGAGGCGGCGATGTCATACTGACCCGCCCAACCCAATCACTACTTACGGCGCTGTGTTGGCGGGGTGTCTACGCAGTCAAAGTTTGATAAAGTCGCGCATACCGAAATTGTCTCGCGCAGCTGACGCATCGTCGGCCGAGCGTCGGCGCTTCCTCCTAGCGGAGGGCGTCTTGCGCGGCCGGCCGTTGCGGCGAAAGACGGATTCTGTCGGCCTGTCGTCGCGCCGAATCTGGAGCAGCTGCTCGGCGTCGGCGTCTCCAGTTTCGCCCCGGTAGTAGGGTCGGTAGTCGACGTCCCAGTCGTCGGCCCACTTCCAGTCGCAGTCGTCGGGCTCCTGGGCCTCCCAGAAGTTGAGGTCCATGTGCCAGACGAGGCCGGGCCCGCCCTTCTCCCACACGAGCTCCAGCTCCTCCTCGTAGTGGCGCTCGCGCGTCCGCTCCGCGTGCGTCACGTCCTCGTGCAGCGCCTCGTGCCGCTCCCACTCCTCAGCCGCTTCCTCGTCCCCCGCCGGCTCGTCGTCCGCATCTGAGGAGCAAGAGCAACGCAAGCAAACTAGAAAGAGCATAGGTGGGCTCAGGGGGTTTAAGGGGGAGGTGGGGGGGGTCACCCTCCCCCTGGCTATAGCCGTCCCGCTTTTTTGCGGGAAAGAGGCACCCCTGGCCATCGCCAATATCAAAAAAAAATTGGCTAAAGATGCGTGTTTTTGCTTCCGTTTCAGTGTAGTGTGAGCCAAAAACGCTCAAAAAGTGCTATTTAGGCATTGTTTTGACCCATTTTCGACCAAAAAGCACCGATTTACGCGCAATTTTGGTGCGAAATCTTCCACTTCGACCACCACCACTCCTCCAAAATCTTCGATCCCGGCGGGATGGCGGGAGACCCCCCCTCAAAACCATCAGCCACCCCCCCCCCCCCTTGGCTTTTGACCCAAAAAGGCTACACCTGTGTATGTCGGAGGAGACGCACTGCTGCGGGCGGCGGAGCCACACCTGCCCACGCGCATGATGGGGGGGGGGGGCGATCACCCCTTCTTGCCCCGTCGAAACCAATTCGAAATTCCACACCCCCATCTTTGGGAACCCAAAGCTTCCATTTTCCGGAGCCTCAAGCCTATATTTTTCGCGTAAAAGTTGCACAAATATTGCTCTTGATCCATCGCAAAAATATCTGTTTACCTCCTAACCTTGTGGCCATCCCAACAAGTTACCCCGGGCCCAATTTATTTGGCCACCTATATGGGCGGAACGCATGTCTCCAAGCAAACCACATTTCAAAAAAGCGGTTGGGGCTTTCACCCACTACCACATACCCGGTGGTCTAGTCAGTCTGAGGTGTCGCTCCTCGATGCCTTCGTCCTTTGGTGGAGCCTGTTCGGGCTTGACGCCATAGTCCATGGGCACGGCCGCGTAGACACGTCTGCCCGAGTTCTTGGGGAACACGAGGCCGAGCTTGCCGACGACCGTGGGCGGAAGCTGGCACTTGGCGATCATCCTCGCGAAATGCTCCGTGGGAGTGCCGACGTTGCCGCGCGGCATGAGGGTCGGAGGCCGCAACTCGACCATCTCCGCCTCGTCCGTTGGCCTCTTCACGACCGAAACGAAGCACTTCTGGCCCATCTCTCTGCCGGCGGCGTCCAGCCATCGTCGGCCGTGATACTGGTCGGCGAAACGACTCCTGTCCGAGCGAGAGGACAGTCGAACGATGCAGCAGCAAGTGGAGAGGCGTTGTTGCCCGGCGTCCGCTTTGTCAGCCGTCGTATTTGCCGACGTGGCCGCGCCTTCGGGTTCTGCGTCCTCCTCGCCGGCGGAAGAAGTCGTAGCCGGCGGCGCTTCGAGCACCTCGGGTCGGTGTCGGTAGTGAAAACAAGAGAACTTGCCGCCTTCGACAAACGTAGAGAAGAATCGGCGCAAGTGCTTCGATCGGAGGGCCGACGGAATATTGCGAATCAAAGCGTACGCGTCGTCTCCGTCGGCCGAAGTCATGCCGTTGAAAGTCTTAGACGAATTCGTACGAGAACGAGAAACGGCGGTGGCAGTACAACGAAAATCGGAAAGGCAGAGGCAGAGGCAATTAGGGTAAAAGTAGGTGGAGGCACTGACCACCCGGGGTAAAGGGGCCAAGAGGCAGTTGCTGCGGCAGTGGCTAGCTACGGTGCATTTTCCGAGAACAGAGAACCATGCATACATCGTTGCATTGACTACTGAGCTGGAAGCAGAATGGGAAGGCAATTTTCAATTGCCGCATTATCGGCTAACCTTTATGTTTCTCTTGGTACATATCAACGGTAACGGTACACAGGGTGACGACGCACGCACGCAAGTATCCGGTCTTTGATTTTGCGCATAACTACCTCAAAACGCAACTGCGGCGTTTGAAATTCTCAGATAATGCAGTACCGAAATTGCCATTACCGTAGAACACATTGGCCACGGGGCTAATTGTTTTACCGATCGGACAGTTGGGGTTGGGGTTTATCGTGAGAGAACTGGAGTGAAGCGAGGGGGAAACGCACCCTTGTCCTTTGTCGCGTCGTATCGTAGTGTCTCGAGCAGACGAGGATAGCCTGTTCATTTGGTTGTCACCACGTCACCGTTACACTTCCTGTCGGAGTCCCTGTTGGATGCGTCCTCTGCTATGACAATACAGCTGTTACTTCTGATGACGGCATTGCGCTTCCGTTCTATTCATCGCACTCCTCACCCACTGGGTCGTCTATCTCCTCTTTACTTTTTGCTTATACCCGGTTGGTTGAGCCATTGATTAGTGATTTGATCGAAGAACTGTACAGCGTCTCTCGGCTCATCAACCATGTACCCAACTAATTAGCCCCCTCCTATATGACGCTCTGATCATCACTGAAAATCTAGAAAGGAAAAATTCAATTTGTGCTGTGCATTCTCTTGAGTAGCTACTAGCTAGTAGTAGGCCAGTCATATTGAGACGTTCCCACTCGGTTCATTCTTCTTCGTCTTCGTCCCCAGCACACGACAACAACCCGTTGCAAGGCGCTCGTAATCTCGTCTTTGACCGGCCTGTGCTAAATGAGTCGCAAGGGGTACGAAAGCTTCCAACCTTGACCTTCTGAATCCGAGGTTTCCTAGCGACATGTTGCCCTCAACAGAACCAACCGTCAAGGAAGCCATGTTTCGGTCGAATAGAATCCACTGCGTGCTCGCCCACTGTACGCAGTTGTAGGTGTTCCCATATTGATTTTCTCGAGTTCTCATTAAGCGCACTCCCAATGGACAGTGACACACCCCAGCGTTGGTGTCGATTGACAGTGCAGAGCGCACGCGCCGACCCGCCGACCAGCGTTACTAAAATAGGATGAACACTAGCGAGCAGACGGCTGTCTTGGAACTGGCCGCCGTCGTGGGCTCGTCGACGGCGCTGCTGTGGATGCGCTGCGCCCTGCTGACCGCCGCCGTCGTCGGCTCGGTCGGCAGCGCGCCCGCCTTCTTGGCGCTGCGCCGACAGCGCGTCATGCACCGCAACGCCAAGGTCGTGCTCGTCAACTTGCTGGCGCCCCAGCTGCTCGGCTGTCTCGCGCTCCTGCCGAACGTCCTCTACGACCTCGTCTGGCAGCTGCACTTTCGCGCCGAGCTGCAGGCTGCCGAGCCGGACGAGAGGCCGCCGCCGTTGTACCTGCTCACGGGCAGCAACGCGTGCAAGTGGCGCTCGCGCTCGATCTCGGTCTGGATCTCCATGCCCTCCTTCGGCATCCTCATCGTCGCCGTCGAGCGCCTCATCGCGACGGTGAAGGCCAAGACCTACGAGAACAATCGCAGCTCCATCGCCCTCTCCGCCGTACTCATTCTGCTGCAGGTTTCACAGCAAACCAAACTTCTGCTTTGAACTGAACTCCGAACTCCTGTTTTACTGTATGCTAATTTATAGTGGGCTGTATTCATCGTTGTGTACGGCTACGACGCGTCGAATACGAAAGCAGCGCTAGAGGCAGAGACGCAGCTGCTGCCGCACTGCTCGAAGTTGCTGGCGGCGCAGCAGTCGCTCCGAGAAATCGTCTCCCGCTCCGTGCTGTCCAAGACTCTGAACGTCCTCGCCGTCTGCCTCTTCTTCGCCCTCTACGCCGTCAACAAACAGCGCAAGGTCAAGGTCCACGACGGTAAGCTTCGAGTAACTTTTTCGCGCACGCGCGCGCGCGCGTGCGTGCGTGCGTGCGTATTCCATACCCTCAAAGTATTCCCTATTGCTATATGCAGCCAATTGCCTAGGCGAGTCTGCGCCGACGCTGAGCGAGCGCTACCAGCTGTCGGAGAACAAGCAGGTGACGAAGTACGTCGCCAAGCTGGTCGCCATCAAGACCGTCATGGGCGTCATCGTGTCGGCGCTCCAGCTGCTCGTCGCTTGGGCCATCATGAACCGGTCGTCCGCACGCGATCGATACGCGTTCGCGCCCGGCATCGAGGCCATCTACCTGCCGTGGGCAGTCGAGGCTACCATCGTCTGGGCGTACGTGATACGTCAGCGCCAGTCGCAGGTGACGCACGCGTCCAGAATTTCGAGTCGGAGAACTGACGCCCCCCGTGCTCGCAGAGTTCCGTCGCACCAGCAGAGGCGCTGGTCAACAAGGACGACGACTACTTCGTCGGCCTCAAGGCGCAGTGGGACAAGAGCTTGCACAAGCTGCAACGTTCGGCCACGCGTCGCACCTGACTGATTGAGATCCATATGTAGCTGTCCGCCGTATGTCCTTGTCGACCACGTCGTTTCGTTGCGCAAGGGAAGGGCACCGAGAAAGTCGCGAAGGTCGCGTCGCGCGCGCCGCGACCTAGTGCGGGAGCGCCCTGGCGATCCTCTAAACGTGCTCATACGGTAAATGCAACCTTTTTGCTTCAGGTTCAATTAAAGCTGAAAGCACGCTCGGCTCCTCGCGGGCAGATCATAAATAACAGAAAAGTGTCTTCTGAGCACGCCAACGAACCTCACACAGTAGACTCTGTAGCAAACGTGCGATCGCACGCGTAAACCTTACGGTACGTTCGTAGGTACAAGTGCGCGCGTCTTTCATTAGTACTGTGCGCTCGCGCCTCATCGTTGTACAGGGCGCCAGATGGCCTAGTGGAGGAGAATCGGCCTCTGGCGCGTACGGTCATGGTTCCGATTCTTGATGGATCCACCACAATGGATTGTCTCGTCTCGATTGTAGATGGCGTTCTTTGTTCTCGTCTTCGGCGGCACTCATATATTTCTAATAGGTTTGCGTCACTAAGCATGCGTCATGGGTATGCTATATATTGGCCTCCTACGGCCTCCTAGCATTGCCCTTCCAACAACCACACCAACAACAACAACAACAACAACAACGACAGCAACAGCTACATCGCTGTGTGACAACATGTTGTGCCACGTTGACTCGTCCGTCTTTCTCGTGTACCATGTACCCCGTTGCGCACGCTATCGCTTTGTTTCGGAAAAGGCAAAAAAAGTGACGAGAACCAAAAAATCCATTCTTTTTATCAAAAAAGTCCCATTTTTATTACAAAAAATGTTAACAAAAAATATATTTTTAAAATTGAAACCGTCTCTATTGTGTACACGACGACTGAGTAAACACGATCACTGTACGTGTTGTGTGTACGTTCGGCCAAAGTGCTTTTGTCCCGAAGAGCGCGTCATCTTCCAAGTAACACAGTGTCACTGTAATGCGGTGTAAGAGAAGAAACGACTAGGGGTCTCGGCATCGAGTGATCAGTAGTGACGGGGACGCGCGCTCTCTCTTTCTCTGCTCTGCGGATGGCGACGTCTGGTCGTCGTGGGTGGAGGAGAGCTCGCTCGCGTCGCGGGGTCTACTTCTTGCCGCAGACGAGTCTTTTGTGGCCGAGAGCGCGCTGGCAGTTGGGGCACCTGTGCTCGGCGTCCTTGAGGGCCTTGACGAAGAGGAGGCAGAGGCCGATGCAGCAGACCGAGATCAGCGCGAAGAAGGCGAACCAGGTGATGAGGCCGTTCTCGAAGACCACCTCCGTCGTCACCTCCGTCTGCAAGAGCGCAAGCATAGGCGTCGTCGGCGGCGTCCGCGCGGCAGCGCGACAGCACCTGACAGTGGACGCAGAACGTCTTCACGGGCTCCTTGTCGAAGAAGACGGGCGGCCGCGCCTTGGGCGCGGCCGGAGCGACGGACGCCGTCGCCGGCTGCGCGCTGGCCGCCGACGCGGCGTACTCGGGCGGCGGCGGCGGCGGCGGCGGCTCGCTCATTTCCACAACTTTCCACCGTTTCTTTCCCTTCAGTACCGACACCGACTTTACGCTCGACCTTACGCGCACTCTTCAAATGAAAGACAGAATTTGACGAAGAAAACAGAAGCCGCGCATAAGTAGTTGAGACAAACGTCTAGCGCATTTGACGGAAGTGCATTGCATCGGCCGGCGTTGTTGGCATTCTTCCGATCAATTACTCCGATGAAAATTTTAAATTCGAATGAACACTGGATTGTGTTGTATGTACATGTACATACGTTACACGGTAATTGGTTTTCGAAACAAAGCGCAATCATTTTGCTCTGCGTTCGAAATGCAATCATACTCTAGGGTATGTACCTAGCCAACTGTTTAGTTAGTTAGTTAGTTAAAGTTAATGCAAATTTCACTAATGGGCGCAAAACAAAGTTTAAATTTGATTTCCGCAAGACGAGCGAAGCGCAGTCGATCAACAGAAGCACTCCAGGAATGCGCGCTCACTTCCGCTCACTTCTTCGAGCGCCGCTCGAGAGTTCGTAAGCGGGCACTGTTCTCTGTTACGCAGATCGGTTCTCTGTTGCGTCAGTGTGATTAATCGGTAGCGAAAAAGCGCTGACGAAGCGGACGACGACGACTCGTCAAGAAGATGGCCCAGGTTCAGCAGCCCGGCTACACGGCTCCCGCCGCGGTCGCGCCGCCCCCCACCGACTTCGGAGAGGTGCCGGTGCTGATGACCTGTCCCCACTGCCAGGTGCGTCCTGCCCTGCCGCGCTCCTGGCCGCCAACGAGAGGCGGTCGAGTGGCGCGACGACGGACGGCTCTCGCTTCAGACGACGATGTCGACGGAGACGCACTACGTGAACGGCACGCTCGTGTGGATCCTGCTGCTGCTCGCACCCGGCACCTGCCCCTGCATCAGCAACGGCGCCAAGGACGTCGAGCACACCTGCGCCAATTGCAAGGCCGCCGTCGGCAAGTATCAACGCATGTGAAGTGACGCGCCCACACCGCCGGCCAAGCCCTCCCGCCCTCCGCTCGCAGCACCGACTACTCGAAGCGGTCACCTGCCGTCTTCCACCTTTGATTCAACCCTCACTGCCGAGGCGCTCTTATCGCGGAGAAATTGTTCCGAGAAAATGACCGTTTCACCGACTCGAACTTGCCTTTGCCGAAAACGATCCGGCCGGACATTTCCTAACGAAAAGAAAACAAGACAAACAGACTAGCTAGTTGTCGTTGCGTGTCTCAAGGCGTGGGAGAACCGACGATAGATAAATGGCCCACCCTGTACAATGGCAGGTACAATGTAAACATGTATACCACATTGGGGACGTGGTGGCATGTACCTATGTATACATTCTATGCCTAAACGCATAAATGGCCATACAAATACATTAATAGCCCGTTTTACACCCATGCATGTACCCCGGTTTTTTTTTAAGTGGGGGGGGGGGTTTGGAGACCATTCTGGGGGGGGGGGATTTGAAGAGGGAGGGAGATTTGAAGAGGGAGGAATGAAAAAAATGTACCTAAGTAGTGTCTAAATAGGCGATTTTTAGTCAAAAATAGGTCAAAAATGCGTTAAAATAGGCTATAAATATCGTTATTCAGCTGTTTTAAGGTAAAAAAAAAACACTGAAGAAAAAGACGAAAAGTACACTACTTTTTACAATTGTAGATAAGTTGGAAAACTTCAGGAAAATTCTGGGGTGGGGTCTGGGTAGGAGCACAATTCCGGCTGGGGGCCCCAACCCCCCCCCCCAGTTACCTACATGTATGTTTACACCCACGGGTGCACTACAATGTACAATTGTAGGTACAATGTACAACATGTATATGCCACACAGGGAACGTGGTGGCATGTACCTACAGTAAACCCTATAATTAGCCCCCTATAATTATACAGCCCCCTATAATTATACACTCTCCCAAGACCATTTTGAGTTAATAAGCCCCCCCCCCCCTATAATTACGCCAGAGCCCTAAATGGACCATCGTCTGAAAGGCAAAATTTTCCATGTCTGGGTGTATGTATGGTCGCGTATGTGTATGTGTGCATGTGAGACTCTGTTATAGTGTACCAACGTGTGCACAGCGCCTCTTTCCTTTAAAATCGCCTCCACGCGCGTTTCCGCCCCCCCCCCCCCCTATAATTACACACCCTCCTATAGCTCGAACAAAACAAAACCCGTAGGGCTAATTATAGGGTTTAGGGTACCTATCAAGATATGACCTGCTTGTACAATGCCTGTGTGTTGTCGAATATGAACGACAACAACAACAACAACAACCGCATCAGTAGAACCTCCTCCTTTTTAGACACACCCGAAAACCTCATGTGAAACTGCACTTGAGCGTGAGAAAAGAACGAGAACAAAGACAGAGAGGTTCGCGCGTCGTAGTGGCACTGTGGTCGTCGCGTGGGGGTCCGTCGTCTCAGTTCAACTTTGTGGCGAGCTTCGTCTGCCTTTGTCTCTGCCTCCTTTCCTGCATTTCCTTTCGCTTTTGCTCGTTCTTGGCCGCCACCTCGCGCTTCTTACGAGCTTTCTCCGCATTCGTGTCCACATCGAAGCCGCTTCCCTCGCCTAAACGATCATAAATCGCATCATAGCTCAAATAATTACACGTTTCATACTACTATCATTTATTGGCACAGTACTTTTCAAATCGCAATTACAAATGCAAAGTACAGTATGCAATTTACGTATTCATCATTCTGTAGCCAGCGAAAACGAAAGTACAACCATAATACAGTAATCCTTGCAAGCAAACATGGCACGCACGCACCCCATCCGTCACCGACGCTGTCGTCCGCCCAGCCGCTGCCTGGGTCGTCCACGGCTGTGGCAGTGGGTTTGCTGTGCTTCGTGCGGGCCGCTTGTCGAGACTTGGGGCTGGAGGGCAGGCCGATCGCTTCTCCCATCAACATTCGCTCCAATTCCAAGCCGCCGTCGGCAGCCGCGTCGGCGCTCGTGCCGACTGCCTCGGCTTTGGCGGCGAACCGGCCAGCAGTCAGCTTCAGACTGCCACCGCCCGCCTTTTGCGCCTGGAAGGAAAATACAACGCGGTTCGGTAACACTAACACATACTGTAAACCCTATAAATATCAGCTCGGGTCGGGCCTAATTGTTTCAACTGGCCCATAGGAGGAGGGGGGGGGGAGGGATAATTGAAAGGGGCTAATTACGACTAAAAGTTGCCTATTAGACGGTGGCTAATTTAGTAATTTAATGAGGGGACTAATTATAGGGCTTACGTGATGTCGCCAGTAGTACCAGTGGTATTATGTTGTAACACGCCATACCTATAACTGGGGCGGGGAACTCCAGTTACAGGAGGGGGCCCCCGAAAGTCGCTTCCCTCACCAGCATCGCTCCAAGAATTTTCCGAATTACGCAGCCGCCCCCAAAATTTGGAGCGGCTGCGTAATTGCCGCTGTTGGGACGAATGGTAGTGGTGGTCGCCATTTCATGATAGTTTTACTCGGGTAGTACTACTCGCCTTGTTGGGGAGGGCCGCCGCTGCAGAGGCTGGGACTGCAGACGGCTTCTTGGACGGGCCCCAGTCGTCGGAGGCGGCGTCGTTCCATCCGTCCTCCTCCTGCTCGAGGGGCTCCAAGTCCTCCAGATTGCCCCAGCCATCCTCGTCGTTCTCCGACGCGTCCTCTCTCTTCTGCGGCCCTCTCTCTCGGGTTGCGGACGTCCTGGCGTCGTCGCTCTCCGGCCGGGTGGCAGTTGTTGCAGCACCGTCGCCGTTGTCGCCAGCAGCCGACTGTTTCTCCGCAGCGACGGCGCCGGGGCCGCTTGCGCTCGTCGTCGTTGTCGTGGGGGAGCCCTTGTAGAACTTGCCGGAAATGGCGCTGAACGCGCCGACGCCTCACTCAGCGTCTGAGCCTAGCCAGAATGGAGACAGCCTACCTGAGCGCCCAGCTCGCCCACTGGGGCGCCTTGTAGGCGCTGGCCGCCCCTTCGGACGCGTTGACCTGCGCCTCGAGCTCGGCCAGCGAGTCGGGCTCCTCCGACAGCCTCTCCAGCTTCTCGATGAAGCCCTTCAGCGCCTTGAACGTCTGGTCGCGCACCTGAGCGAGTGAGACGACACTCTCTAGAAACCCAAGCATATTCTCTGTTCCTATCGAGGAGTACAAAGGAGAATTAAAGAGATGTGTTTCGTGTGCTACCGTATTTAGACGACTGGTATACGTGACACTGACAACTTTCACGTGCCTGCGTGCAACTGTTCGTAGTCGCCGCAACGTAAGCCAGGCTAGAATTGAGGTCAGAGGTTCTTTTGTGCCCGAGGGCCGAGGCAAGTCGTCGTGCGTGCGTTGGCGGCATTGTGTCATCAAGGGAGACACCTGCCGCTGTCGAGAGCAAATTGGACGTTTCGCCAGCGGCGACGACGGTTAGCCACTAGCCATGCAGAGTCGTCAAGGCATTCTCGCTCATAGTGCTGCTCTCTGCGCAAGCAACTGTAGGAGGAAGAAAACCACCCACGGCCGGTGATGGAGTGGAACGAGTCGGGAGGGGTAGCTGTGGATCAGCAAGTGCTTCTGGAGCTGGCTGCTGGAATAGCGGAGTCGTACGGGGTGTTGGCCGTGCGCGTGGGCATGCTGGTTGCCGCCACGGCCGGCTCCATCGCCTCTCTCGGTGCCACGGCCGCGCTGACGCGCCAGAGGGCGATGCACAGGAACGCCAAAGTCGTCCTGGCCAACCTGCTCGTGCCCCAGCTACTCGGCTGTCTCGCCCTCTTGCCCAACTCGGCGTACGACCTCGGTGCGTGTGCCCCCGAACGACTGGCGAATTGACCGGCGCTCGTTTCGTTGAGAGTGCAGTGGCGCAGCAGCTGCGCTACTTGCTGTCGGAGCGACAGAGCGGGGCGGCCGCCTACTTGCTCAACAGCAACTTGGCGTGCAAGTGGCGCTCGCGCTCGATGAGCGTCTGGGTCGCGATGCCCTCCTTCGGCGTGCTCATCGTCGCCGTCGAGCGCCTGATCGCCACCGCGACCGCCAAGACGTACGAGAACAACCGCAGCTCCACCGCCCTCTCTGCTGTCCTCATCGCCATGCAGGTGCGTGCCTTGCGACTCGGCGCAGCGCAGCGTCGTCAACTGGACATGCTGTCACCCTTTCCCTGCGTCTCGCCGCTGCAGTGGGCGACGTTCGGTTCGCTATACGGCTACGAAGCGAGTCGACAGCGACTGCTGTCCGACGACGCTCTGCTGCCCCACTGCTCGCGGCTGCTGGCGAACACGCTGAGCTTCAGCGACGGCTCCCAGCTGAAACGCACCATGGTCGCGCAGACGCTCACCCTGCTCACCGTCAGCCTCTTCGTCGGCCTCTACTTCGTCAACAAGCGACGCAAGGAGCGAATGGACTTCGGTGAGGAGCCATTCGCGAAGAATACGGAGACAGCCCATACTTTTTTCCAGGCCAGTTGGCGTGGGCGCCGACACTGAGCGAGCGTTACCAGCTGGTCGAGAACATCCAGGTCACGCAGTACATGGCCAGGTTCATCACCCTCAGGACCATTCTGTCCGCCCTCACGACCGCGCCCTACGTGGCCATCACTTATGGAATCTCCACAGCCGTCTCTGCCCAGGAACGTCACGACTACGCGGCCGGCGCCGAAAGTGTATTCCTCTTGACGGCACTGCAGGCGATTATCGTCTCCTATTACGTCATCGCCAACAGGAAATCAAAAGTAATTTGCTGAGCGTATGTAGGAGGCAGCGGGGAATGGGGGAGAGGAGAACGTTGGCTTGGAGTGGCCGTAACCAACACCTCAAGCTATAATGTGTTTAGCACGATTTACCATACGGAAAAAGCATGCGCATAAAGTGGGGAAATAGACAGATATTGACAATTTTTTTCTGTCGATGTTGGCTGATGATTAGCCGCATGCTCTTGCTAGCAACGCTGGGACTATTCATGCTTTGACTAGAGCAGCTGCTTCGGTTCAGAACGCAATCGAGCCCGCGGCAACAAGCGCCAAAGTCGATTACTTCGAAGGTCTCAAAGCGCAGTGGGACAAAAATCTCAAAATGGCACACAGATAATAGCACCGTTACTGTATGGCGGTGAATGGTGATTATGTGATGCTGCGTATTGAATCGGGCAATGCGCGTTCATAGCTGAAGCTGCGAGGGGGAGGGGGGGCAGTCGAAAGTCAACCCACACCAGACTTCTTCTAAAGTTTTTTTAAACCTGTCTAAACACATTAAGTGCATATTTGTGCGTCCTTTTCATACAACACCAAAATATCGCTTTATTTTTATATTTTTGCGCAAAATTTCTCCTTGACATCTACACCCCTCCCCATACCTGTAATCGAGTCTGGCAGAGTGGAGGGGGGGGGGCTAAATGGCCGAATTCTGGGGGGGTGTTTGGAGCAAAAAGTGGGTTCGGGCGTAGCTGGCCATTTTTCGACCTATACTGGTACTTTTTGATCAAAAATGGGCATAAATACCCTCTAAATAGCGTTATTTAGCTGTTTTATGGTCATATAACACTGAAAAGCACTGAAAACACCAACATTGACACAGTTTTATCGTTTTAGACATGGTGAAAATCCCTTGGGGAAATCTTGGGGGGAGGGGGTGTTGGAAAAATGGTAGGGGCGCCAAAGCCCCGCTCCCACTTTGGCTTCACGCATCCCCCCCCCCTCCGCAGGGTGTGACGCGTTTTCTACCCGTTGCGGTGTCCAGTTGAAAGAGTCGCGTCGTCGCTCGATAGACGCACCTGCTTGTCAGGGTCGACAGTGAGCGGCGCCAGGCCGGGCACGATCTTCGTGGCGACTTCTGAGAGCTGGTAGAACTGCTGCGTGGCCGACAGCGCCAGCACGGCCGCCACGCGCGCCGGACCGAAGGGGTCACGGGTCGCCCTGCCGAACGCCGTCAGCAGCACCTGGCGGCGCTGAAATCGAATCGACGACGACCAGTAAATGCGAGGGTGCAGCGGTGACCTGGCGACAGTCGAGACGAGTACCCACCTGGTCGGGATGAAGGCAGGAGGCGATCTTGCCCAGGCAGATGGTCGTGTTCGTACGAATGCCGGGCTGCTCGTCGCTCGCTGAAGCGGCAGCGATCTCGTCTCATCGACGACCAACCATACATCTCATCGCACCATACACGCACCCATATATGTCACCGGTTTTCGGTCTCAGGGGGCGGGGGGGGGGGGGAATCAAAACACCTTCTGGGGAGTGGGGATGAGGAGTGGAGTCGAGGGATGGAATATTTGTGTAGGGAAACAGCGTCACAAACAGGTACTTGTTTTTTTTTTAAGTAGGGTCCAAATCGGCGCATCAAATCAGAAAAAACACACAGGCAATTGTATCAATCCGGAGAGCTTGAAAGAACTGCAAACCAGGGAGGGAGGGGCTAGTCACATGTATACATCCACCCACACGCACGCACACGCATACGGCAGCCGCGCACCCTGTATTCTGCTGAGATACTTGAGCAGCTCGACGTTGAGATTGTTCTTGTTGAGCTTGGGCGCGAGACTCACCATCGCCTTGACCGTCGCCTCTCTCACCGCCGCGTTCGTGTCCATGAAGCCCGTCACCAGGTTCCTGACAGTGCCAGTATTCCATTCAGGCAAAGAAAGCGCCATAAAGTCAAGTTCTCTGGGAGTGAGAGACTCACGCGAAGATTTTGTCGTTGATAATCTCAGCGGAGAGATGGTCGAGGAAGTGTGCTAACTGCTCTAGGAGCTTGACGCGCGTGACCCTGTCGTTGGAGGAGAAGAGCTTGACGATGGCGGGCACGACCACCTTCTGGTACTCCTTCTCTGAGAGCAGCTTGCCCAACTGGATCAGCGGAATCAGAACCGCCCAGCCGGCCTCCCCGTACTCGTAAGCCTGCAGAGGGGCATCGTGCCTTCTGGTGGCGTGCGTGTGTGCGTGCGTGCCTGTAGCTGGGTTAGGCCAATTTGGGGGGTGGGTGGCAAATGGGCCTGGAGGGAGCGAGGGGAGGTCAAAAATGGAGAGTGGTAGCGATTGGGGTCCCCCATTCCAAAGACTACAGGTGTGCCTGCGCGCCATACCTGCCCATGGGGGGGGGTATAGGGGGGTATACCCCTCCCCTGTAAGACCCTATCCCGAAAGACTTTCGGGATTACCCTCCCCCTGGGCTACCTAATCCCGAAACCAAATCGGGATTTTCGGGATACCCCTCCCCATCTCTATAGCCAACCATCTAGTGCAATGCAGCCGCGCAACTGTTGTGCAAACATTACTTCGGCATTGACTTGGTTGCGCGTTTATCGATTTTGATTCGTACAGCGTTTATCGATTTTTGTTTTAACCGGCACCCAAAGACGCGTAATATGTGTGCACGTACGTTACGTAGCATCTGTCTCCTGTGTAGCCTCTCTATAGGTACGGGTGTGCAGGGCACTAGGAAGCACTAGTGTGGGCAGGTAGGCGAAGGGCAAGCGCGAGCAGGCAGTCAGGGAGGTTTAGCAGATGATGATGCTAGTTTTTTAAGATTAACGCACTACCCATGCGCGCAAAATTTTGCCTGCGGCCCTGTGGCGGGTGAGTGTGCAAGTCACTCTTTGACTAGGGAAGCGTTTTGGGCCAGGACATAGGATTCCCTTAGGTTGACGCTCTAATATGCGAAAAAATTGCCTGCAGCGCTGTGGTGAGCGTGCAACTCACCCGTTGGCCAGGTAATATTTAATTCTTAGCAAACCTGGCTAATTACAACCGCCCATTACCGTTAATTTTAAGGAAGAGTTCCTGGTGAGACATAGAAATGGCCAAATTTTCGCCTGCGGCGCAGTTAATTTGCGTGCAGACTGTCGTCAATAGAGCCGCTCCACCTGTCAGGGCACTGCGAGTACCTCCTGTCGCTTCGCAGCCCACGCGACTGTGTCAGCAAGTGCCAAGTTGCCTGCCACTGGCTTGCCAGCCACTGGCACTGCCACAGGGCCAGCTCCTAAGCAACTGCATCAGTGGACAGCCAGGCGACTCCAAATTACTTGCTGCCAGCTCCCAAGCAACTGCGTCAGCCAAGTTTAAGCTAACTGCGTCAATGCTAATTAACGATGAGCACATCAAACTTTTAATTAGTTGCAAGGGAGAAGATCGTCCAATGTTCAGAGGACTCAGTCTCATTACTGTAAAAACAGTCAGAGAAAAGTCAACTGCAGCCACAGTGGAAACCTACATCTCACTAAAGGAGTAGCATGCAAATGCTGAACCTGTTGCTGCAGTACTTGCTGAACCTGCTGCTGGTGCTGAGCCTACTGCTGAGGCTTCTGCTGAGCAAGCTGATGAACCAGCAACAACAGTAGCTGATTCCTGCTTTTTCCTCTAGAGTTTCATCAGCCCATTCTTCGAACAAGTGGCTGTTCTCTCACCAGATTGTGACTGTGATGGTGTGCAGATGCACACCAAGTTGCAAGCTCACCTGACAACAGCCCACAAGAAAGAAACTGACGCTCTTGGCCTGCAGACTGTATACAAATGTTCTGCTTGAGCCAGGACGTAGACGCAGATCTCCACCACATTGATTCGTGGTTCGGCCTCCAACACTTGCAGTGCAGTTTCTGTGGGTGGTTGTCTACTGTGTCTTCATCGCAGAACACAGGGTACCATTTTTCTTCTTCTTCTTACCATCACACCATGTACATTCATACAGTGTGCTGCTGCATTGCATTGATGGACCATGCATGTCACTCACCCACTCACCCACCCTGTGGGAAGTATCCCGAATTGCCCAGTTTACCCACCCCCTGCCTTCAAAAAATTTGGCGATTTACCCCTCCCCTGGCCCAATTTCCATGGGCACCTATGCTGCGCGCGACAAAACAACTGAAGCACCTGTATGAGGCAGGGCAGTATCTTGTACTTCGCGATGTCATCTGGGAACACGGTCAAGTTCTCCTTGAGCTTCTCAAAGAAGACGTTCTTGGCAGCGCTGTCTTTGAGGTGGAACTCTTGCAGAAACAACAACAGGTCCACAAACACGTTCTTCATGGGTCCCTCTGGACCTCTGCAGCCTTCCAAGACGGCTGCAGCTGTTGCTTTGCGGTCCTTCACCAACTGAGAGTAGAATTTATGAAAAGTCTTTGGCATTTTGCCAGGAGGCTGCACAGTAGTAGACTCGGATCCATCATACAGGCTCCACAAAAGAAGGCCCACGGCTTTGAGATCTGCGCTGGCTGAGCTAAAGGTGATTACACTTTCTTGTGTCAGAGAACGAGCATTCACAAAAGTATCAAAAGAATGCCTAAAGGAGTCGGTTCTATCAAAAGCTCCCATTTTCCAATCGCCCCCTTCCGTGACGAAAATGCAGCCAGCCACTTGACCGCACTGAGTCAGTTGCAGCTCGTTGTGCAGGAACTTCAAGGCACTCTATAAGACGAAAGTATACAGAATTGACCGTTTGCTGTGCTAGTAATGACCAGCGGACAAACCAAAATCTGCAGGAATCCCCAGGATACGACAAAGTTTTCCTGCGGCCCACGGAGCAAGGACGAGTCCATATACTTCTTGACACTCGAACATGACTCGGTTATCAAAACGGTTAACTTGTCAGTCTATAAATTGCGTGCAATGCAGCAGCACCGATTAGATCGTGCCAAACAAAGAGGGAACTTGGCGCGTACCTCAAGGCTGTCAATGTACGTCAACACATTCGGATGGCGCATGGTTTTTAGTTTTTGAATCGTCCTCTTCAGAGCCGACGTGGCGTGTGTGTCGGTGGCTGGGGCTTGAAAGCAAGTCGCCGACTCGCCCGAACTCTACAGTTGCCCGAGTACAACACGACAGACCGGCAACAGGGATGATATTACGATCAAAGAACAACAGAGCACCAGCACCATACAAGTTGCAACGCGCGTCCAGATAAACATTTGCAAGTATCTTCGAAACAAACCTTTTTCTTGCATGGCGCAATGTTGACGCCATTAGGCAGCGTAGCATCAAAAGTAGCAGGGATCTCGTAGGCGAAGTCCTTGACCGGATCCCGAGCCCACAGAGATGAAAGCATTCCGAGCACTGACAACTGTTCAACTGACAAGTGGCAGCAACTATGAACTATGAGAGGGTCAGGGTTGAGTAAAAGGAGGCACAGGCAGAGACACACGCAGAAATTTGGAGCTACATAAGAACTGCAGAACTGGCTAGACAGACACTACCTTCTCGTTGTCAACTTGTCATGATCAATTTCAACAATTTCTGGGTGGGGGGTACTTACGCCGTCAGCTCAAGTGTCTAGAGAAATGCGGGGTAGAGTGAAATTGCGCCTCCCTTTTCAGCGAACAGCAGCGTGAGCACTGGCGGATCCGGATTATCTGACAGGAGGGGGCAAGGTCACAAAATGTTTTCCACAACAAATTCTTTTGGAGAGCCATATTTCGCGCGTTTAGCGCAGCAGCCGTGCTTCTTAAACGTTGCAGCATTTGAAACAAACAGTTGCGCTGCACACTGGCGGATCCAGAAAAAAATTTCGGAGGGGGGAGGAATTTTGCAGAAGGGAGGACCCTGTTGAACTTTTTGGATGTTGGGCCATTTTGGCAGTGGTTTGGACACCTAATCGGTCCATTTTCGACGATTAACGCATATAAACGGCGCCGCAGGCGAAAATTTTGCTGTTTTCGACCACCTACAAGCAATTTTATCACCTTTACCGCCTATCACTAGCGGATCCAAAGGGGGGGGCGGGGGGGCATGCCCCCACCTGTCGTGGTGGGCAAGGGGGGGCAGGGGGGGGGCAGGCGTTGGGGGCAGAGAAGGGGCTGGGGGCAGTGGTTCCGGGCAGAGAACGTCGCGGGGGCAGGCAAAGGGGGCAGAAGGGGCCAAGACGAGAGGGAAGAGGGACAAATCGGGCTAATATTGGCCTATTTCCCATGGATTTACGCACTCATAACCTGAAAATGTTTGCCTGCGGCGCTGTAGTGTATGGACGACTGCGTTTGGACTAAGGTTTTGGTTCTATATATTGTGCTTCAGCTCGCCCATCCAAAATAAAGATGCACGTAAAGCACGTAAAGGGGGGCAAGGGATGCAAGCTGACCTAATGTGACTGTTTTGCCCAACAAAATAATGTTCATGTAGGTTGGGAAACCCAAATTTTCGCCTGTGGCGCGCACTTTTGTGCATACTTTTGGCCCCAACTAATGCTAAATTCCTTGAAATTCTAAGGAATGCGGCAGCTAAGATTGAAAATTTTCGCCTGCGGCGCGATTTTATAAATTCGAACAAAATGTCTCACGTGTTCAACTAAAAACAACCTAAAGAACCGCAAAAATACAAATTGTGTGTTTGTACCACCACTGCCTGTTTTAGGTGTTAAAAAACATGCGAAAAAGTGGGCTGCGGCGCCAAACGCGCGAAATCTAGCTCTCCAAATTTAAGCCGAAAAAAATTTTGAGCTTGCCCCCCCCTGTCAAAAAATCCTGGATCCGCCAGTGCCGCCTATCCCTTTCCCCCTTTTCCCCCCTAGATTTCCGATTTCGGGAGGGGGAATTCCCCCTTTCCCCCACCCCTGGATCCGCCAGTGGCGCTGCAGGCACACGTTTTACGTTGCTACAGTGCTAATGCGAAAATTTGGGACTTTTGGCGCTGCAGGCGCAAAAAATTCAATGCTAACTGCCACATCGTTAAATCTCGAAAAAAATTTATTAGTTGTCGTCCAGAAGCATGCGCAGCAGGCGAAAATTTTGGGTTTTCGACGTTTTTCTGAGCATTTTTTAATCCGATTTGGTCGCATTTCGTCTGCTTGCATTCCCTTACGCCCCTTTACGTACGTGCGTTGTGCAAGGAAGACCTTCCGCCTTATTCTACTTTAGATCCGCGCCTCCCATAAAAACAGACGCCATAGTCCAAATGCAGTCGTCCACCCCCACACTACAGCGCCGCAGGCAAAAATTTTCCGCTTATGGGCGCGTTACTCCAAGAGAAACGGACAGTTCGATTCGCCCTCTGCCTCCTGCGCCCCTTTTCCGACACCGAAAGATGGAGGCACAACCACCCGCCCCCGCCTTTGGATCCGCTAGCATACCTGTAACTGGGTCTGGCAGAGTGGGGGGGGGTAGCTGGCCGATTTTGGGGGAGGGGGTCTCCGGAGCAAAAAGTGGGGGGGGGGTAGCTGGCCATTGTTTGAGTTATAATGGTACTTTTTGGTCTAAAATGGGTATAAAAAGGGTGTAAACAGTGTTATTTAGCTGTTTTATGGTCATATAACACTGAAAAGCACTGAAAAACACCAACAGTTACTCACCTTTATCGTTTTACACATGACGAAAATCCTTTGGGAAAATTCTGGGGGGGGGGGGTCGGGGGGGAGTTGGGGGGTGGTTGAAAAACTAATGGGGGGCCCCCCCACGCCCCCCCCACCACCCCCCCAGTTACAGGTATGTCCGCTAGTGAGCGGAGAGTTTACGTAGGTTCTCTTCAAGCGTGTTGGACGTGTCGGTGCGAACGCACGCGTCCGGATCCAGTGGGGGACTGGAATAGAAAGGGGAATATTCCCAACGCAACAACCTCTCACAACACGAAAAGGAACGTACGAGCCTGAGAAAGAAAAATGCGAACTGACGAGAAATCACAGGCTGGAGAGATCACAGGATGGATTGGGGAGGGGAGAACGCTGCCGATCGTCACGAAATGGGAAAAGCAAAAAAAAGGGCGAGGGCAGGCAGGGGTGGTGGTGGGGATCTCATTCTCCCTGGGAGTCGTCGAGGACGCAGTGGCAGTGGGAGAGGACGCGCTGGGCGAGCGGCAGGTAGTGGTAGTAGGGCTCGGTGGACGTCTCGAGGCGGTCGCACGTGCAGTGCAGCCGCACGCGCGTCGGCAGCGGGCTCGGAATCGGGTCCGCTGAAACGGCGTCGCAATAAAGCATCGCGTCACCCGCATGAACGCGGCGCGAGGAGGGCGGCAAGCGAACGTACCCTGGCAGTCGTCGGTGTTGCACTCTCGCGTCTCCTCGAGCTCGCCGCAGGCCTGTCCTCCGTAGGCGGCGTGGCGGATGACGGTGCGGGTGCGCGTCTGCTCGCCGCCGCCGCAGGTCACGCTGCACTCGCTGTACTCGCCCCACGCGCTCGTCTCGCAGTTCACCGGCGCGTAGCCGGGCACTGAAACGACGCAACAGCACGTGATGACGACGGATGCTGAGATGGAGAAAAGTTGAAAAAGCTGGCGCACCGCAGCCGTAGCCGATGCAGCTGGCGTGCGCGGCGGCCAGCAGCGAGACGGCGATCACCACGAAGGACAGCATCTTCGGATGACGAATCGAGAGAGTCACTAAACTGAAACGGAGAAGCGACGAGGAGACGAATAAAATGCTGTAATACCGAAACGTACGTAATTCAACCGTTTTATACCTCGCGCAACCGCATGTTTGCGATGTTCAAAATCCTAGTGGGACACCGTGGGACACAGCGGGATCACCGTATCCTCCGCAGAATAGCGGGTTTTTCTGTATTCAAATTCAACTGCATCGCATCAGAGTCGCGGAAACAAGCAAAACGATGAAGCGCAAGATCGAGATCGAAGTTTGGGGCAGGGACGATGTGCGCGAGATCCTACAAGAAATGCGGAGCGGCACATCAGCGCGAACGGCTCGCTCAGCCGCTGAAGAAATTAGCGTGCGGCAGTCGCAGTCACCAATAATTTTTGTAAAGATTTTCGACGAGAAAGACGGCTTGCTGTTGCTGCATCCGATTGCCTACGCAAGTCGCGGCCTGAACGACTACGAGTGACGGTACTCACCGTCGAAACTCGAGTGCTTGGGTGTACTGTACGCCCTTCAGCACTTTGACTCGTACGTGTGGCCGAGTCGCACCACGACGGCGAAGCTGTACGTGCACACCGATCAGTCGGCGCTGAAGTACATCATGCGCATGCGACGGCCCGCTTCGAAGCTGGCACGCTGGGCGATCGACATTGATGCGTATCAGCCGATCTTTGTTCACCGCAAGGGAGTGGAGAATCAGGCAGCCGACGCACTGTCGCGCATGCACGAGACTGTCGGCACGCGACCGCAGTCGACCCCGTCGGCGCTCGCGCTCGGCAGCGGCGTCGACCCTGCTTCGGCTATCGGCACGCGACCGCAGTCGACCCCGTCGGCGCTCGCGCTCGGCAGCGGCGTCGACCCTGCTTCGGCTGTCGGCACGCGACCGCAGTCGACCCCGTCGGCGCTCGCGCTCGGCAGCGGCGTCGACCCTGCTTCGGCTGTCGGCACGCGACCGCAGTCGACCCCGTCGGCGCTCGCGCTCGGCAGCGGCGTCGACCTTGCTTCGGCTATCGGCACGCGACCGCAGTCGACCCCGTCGGCGCTCGCGCTCGGCAGCGGCGTCGACCCTGCTTCGGCTGTCGGCACGCGAATGCAGTCGACCCCGTCGGCGCTCGCGCTCGGCAGCGGCGTCGACCCTGCTTCGGCTGTCGCCCGCGGTCGATCCCCATCGGCGAGCTGGAGCTGAGGACAGCGGCGCTTTGTCCGCGCGAGTGTCCGAGAAGCAGCGCTCGACCGGGCTGACCAAGTCGCTGACGCGCAACGCCCTCCTCGTGCCGGATCAGCGACAGCGTGGTGGGGTGCGCGTCTACACGTTGAGCCGGCGCGCCGCCAGCGGGGACGCGTACTACCGCTGCCTTTTCGCTGTTACTACCTCTACACGAAGGACGCTGCTGGCGATGGGCGACAACGGCAGCCGCCACCGTCACTGGTCGTGGTGGCTCCTGGTGGCGGTTCTACGACAGCAGCGTGTGTGTGTGTGTGTGTGTGTGTGTGTGTGTGTGTGTGTGTGTGTGTGTGTGTGTGTGTGTGTGTGTGTGTGTGTGTGTGTGTGTGTGTGTGTGTGTGTGTGTGTGTGTGTGTGTGTGTGTGTGTGTGTGTGTGTGTGTGTGTGTGTGTGTGTGTGTGTGTGTGTGTGTGTGTGTAAAGCCATGACCGACGAAGGCGGCATGGAAGGGGCGGTTGCCCAGGGTCTGTGGCGTTGATCTGCCCTCCCTCCGCCGAGGGTTGATAGGCAGTCCAGGTTGCACGTGGATCAAGGCCTCGTGATCCTCCGACTCCTCGGAGGCGAGAGCGGAACCTTGAACCGGACGTCCCACAGGTGGAAGCCACGAAGCCACAGCAGCGTCGTGCAGCTTGGCGCCGACGTCGACTGGGCCGCCTTCGACAGCCAGGAAGCCTACCTGCTGTTCTACGCCCGGCAGACGTGGTGACACTTGATCTCATGCGCTTCGTTCACATTGCACATCTTTTTATGCGAGTCTCATGAGTATTCATTCGCGTAAGAAGGTGCATTTGCGTGTCACCGTCGCCGCCACCGCAAGGTGCGCCGCATACAGACCGCGCCATCGCACGAGGAATTTTGTATATATTCCGTATATTTTGCACGTATTTATCTTTACCAACTTCTACGATTAGCACGTTGCACATACTCGTATTTGAATTGGGCAGTACCGTACTAGCATTTGAACATCGTTGTTTCCATTTGAACATCGTTAACGCACCCGCGCAACCCGTCATGCGCTTTACATCTTAGTATTTACGATACTATGCAAATATTTGTGAAGTTTCAAAAATTTAGTAGTGATGTATATATGCAAATTAAAATTTAAGGTGTCCATCAATAGCATGTCTTTTTAATGGCAGTTGAATTTGTGTTTCACTAGTCGTGTTTCCGGTCAACGGTCGGTTGAAGGCGCTTTCTTAAGTGAGAACACGTACTCTAAAAACTACCGTCTACTTCTCAGAGCGATTCAATAGGCAACATTGTAATACCGTAATATTTTGAAGTTCTAATGTGTTGTTACGCATATTTACATGTAAATTCATAAAATTTGCATTTTATCGTAAATACTACTTCGAAGTGGCATTGCAAGTCGCAGAAGTATAAAAGCGAGTCCTCGCAGCGGTCTCCTCCGTGTCGTGTGTTTCCGGAGGTTTTCGTTTCTTTCCACTTTGTACGTCGCGCAATTCCTCGCCTGAAAATGCTCGCCCTCGTCGTGGTCGCCGTCTCGCTGCTGGCCGCCGCTCACGCCAGCTGCATCGGCTACGGCTGCGGTGCGCCAGCTTTTTTCAACTTTTCTCCATTTCTCAGCATCCGTCGTCATCACGTGCTGTTGTGTCGTGTCAGTGCCCGGCTACGCGCCGGTGAACTGCGAGACGAGCGCGTGGGGCGAGTACAGCGAGTGCAGCGTGACCTGCGGCGGCGGCGAGCAGACGCGCACCCGCACCGTCATCCGCCACGCCGCCTACGGAGGACAGGCCTGCGGCGAGCTCGAGGAGACGCGAGAGTGCAACACCGACGAGTGCCAGGGCACGTTCGTCTTGTGCCTTTCCTCTCGCGCCGCGTCCACACGAGTGACGCGATGCTTTATTGCGACGCCGTTTCAGCGGATCCGATTCCGAGCCCGCTGCCGACGCGCGTGCGGCTGCACTGCACGTGCGACCGCCTCGAGACGTCCACCGAGCCCTACTACCACTACCTGCCGCTCGCCCAGCGCGTCCTCTCCCACTGCCACTGCGTCCTCGACGACTCCCAGGGAGAATGACATCCCCACCACCACCCCTGCCTGCCCTCGCCCTTTTTGCCCTTTGTTGTTTCGTTTCCTTTTGACCGATCCTTTTATCCGTTGCTCTCCCCTTCCCCCATCCGGTGATCCTCTTAGTTTGCTTCGTTCGCACGTTCGCGCATTTTCTTCCCGTTGTTTAGCGCAGGCTGTGAGAGGAGAGAAGTTTATCGGCCCGGCGTCTGGCATAGTAACCGATCCCATGCGGTACAGCAGTTTCGGTTCGTTACATGCGCGGTCTACTACCGGCTCAGTCTCGTTTGCGAATTGCGGAGGAGTGACCTTGACGCGCTTGCTCGTCTCGACCGTTGTTCCAAGCGCATCGGAGCTGCTGCTTCTACGACTTCCACTTGGAAGGCTCGTCCGCCCGGCCCTGAGCTAGGGTCACGATTTACGCAAACAAAACAAACGGACTGTTGGAAGGTTCAGTTCTGTGCTGTGCGCAGAAGGTGCAGTGTTTCGAACCCATATACAGCGCGAAGCGTTCACTTATTGTTCTCACTGCAGCACGACAGCGTGTGCAAGCACGCGTTGGCGAAAGAGCACGCAGGGTCGCTTGAGAACCACACCGAGTCGAAGGGAAGGGAGAGTCACAGAAGGAGCGTCACTCGGCGATAGCAGCTAGCGATTGTCTCACTTATCAGCATTTTAGTATTCGATTCATCCGTCTCTGAAGTAGTCTATCGCCTCCTGCCAGCGGGGGCGCGGCAGGCGCCATTCCAGCCTATAGTCGCCGCCCTCTTCCGGCCTCTGCTGCGCCTGTGCGTCGAACTATTTTATCTCCAATTCCTCCACCTGCACAGGATGACGTCACAACCTCCATGACGAAATGGGCGAGCGAGTTGGGTCCCACGTCGCGCGCGAGCGTCTGCGTCTGCTTCTCCCTGCCGAGACAGAGAACGATGAGGGTGGGCATGAGGGCGCGCCTTTTCTCCGCCTCCATGAAGTAGCCGATGGGCAGGGAGCTGAGACGCTCCACGATGGCACAGGAGCCGCTCGGAGGCGCGCCGCGCAGAGACGCCGTCGCGAGCAAGTCCTGAACGCGGCGCACGAGCCATACCTCAGCGGGTACCAGTAACTGGGGCGGGGTGACATCCCAGTCGGAAATAAACCGTATGATCGTACAACACCGAAATACCA
Organism: Paralinhomoeus sp. GSCO2_6; assembly: GCA_030248085.1. Taxonomy (NCBI): domain Eukaryota; kingdom Metazoa; phylum Nematoda; class Chromadorea; order Monhysterida; family Linhomoeidae; genus Paralinhomoeus; species Paralinhomoeus sp. GSCO2_6. Next base: position 45,871 of record JASAMY010003167.1, read on the forward strand.
CCATTCAGACCCTATTTTGACGAGTGCCAATCTAAACGCTATTTTTTGGTGCAAAATTTCTCCGTTCATTCTGCACTTTTGGGTACCCCCTACAGGCCCATTCCCCCCTTGGGCTGACCCGGTTGTAGTGGTACGGTCTCACAAGTGCCCTCCGCACCAGATGCGTGTCGTCCCAGCCAACAAACAAGCCGATGGCTAGCAGCACCGACTCCAGACCGCCGTCATCTCTCGCATCCGCGCTCAGTGTCTCCAAGAGATTCGCCAGAACGATCGCCCACTGCAGTTGACCCCGACTCCACTTCAGAAGTTTGTCCTAATGAGCACAACTGACTGTGTACATACATGTAGGTGGCATACTCAATCCCCAAAAGAGCCAACCTTTACGGCGGCTGTCGGAAGGCGGAGCGCAATGCGGCTGACGCAGCGGACGAGGTCAATCGCCAGATTCTGGGCGAGCACCTGGTTCGAGTCGGCGTTTTCAAACCAGTACCAATAGATCAGATCGATGAGACGACACAGTCGGGTCTCGGACAGCATTTGTACAAAACTCCGCCAGTTGGCGGACGGCGACCTGCGATCACATACAACTTCGACAGACAGATGGGACAAAATTGACTCGTTGAGGTTGCAGTACCCTGCTCCGTCGACGCAAATCGCAGTCGCGATGTGGCGTAGCAAGGCGCCGACAGCCGACACGAGCTCGGTGAAGTTTTCCGCAGTCAGTCGGCTCGCCCAGCCCACCCCAACTCCGCACAACTGCTCGAACGCGCCGCACACGGCCAAGTAGCTAAAATGAATCACTCTTATTCACGTCACAAATTTTATTGCATTCAGTTGTCGACGCGGCGGCGCCCACCTGACTATCGCTGACACGCGTCCACCACGGTCCAAGGGTTGAGAGGAAGTAATTTTTGTACCCAGAACCGCGCCAAAAGCGCGTAGAACACCGCAGACGGCATCCAGACCAACTTTGCCAGACGAAAACGCCTGCAAAGGACAGAAGAACTAAAAATCATACAGTGCCCGGGGGGAACGTCGGACGTCTTCAGCCCCTCCGCCCCACCAGAATTATGTTGTTACAACCTGTCGCCCCTTTGTTTTATTTTGCCGCGAAAGGTCAAAATAACGCTATTTCAGTGCATAATTTCTCCATTTTGAACATCCAGATACCGCTACCCCCACTCGTTTTGACCCGGGTACGACCCGCGCAGCGCCAAAAACACGACTTGCTCAAACAATTACAAAAGTAAGACTTGATACCTTCAGTATAGTCGGCAGGAGGTCGCATAGTGAGACCATTTGTTGGCTGTACAGCAACCGCTCAGTAAAATCCCCAACGAACGTCGTTTCGAAGATCAGCAGAATTTTCTCGAGAAATCTGAAACCAGTTTCCGTGGCTTTCACCTCATCTGTCAACTGTCAACCTGTCTGTCAACACAATCTATCAACCACTATCCCTTTCTCCAAGAAGTGTTTCACTGACCTGACGGGCACATGAGTTTTGTCGTCGACTGCAGCTAGAGCCAAAGCTAGCAGCGTTTGGATTGTCTCCAGCGTCAAAGAAGGATCGCCTTCTCCATTCGATAGCTTTTGCACCTAGAAAACCTTTCAAATTTTCCAAAACCGTATTCGACTATGAGGAGTAGGAGGAGGAGGAGAAAGCACCAAACCGCTCTGAGAAGTTCGCCCAAGGCGCGGTCGGCCGCTCTGATTTGCGCGTCCTCCAGCGGCGCGGCGTTGCTGCCACCGGCGCCCCCGGCGCCGAGCAGTTTGTCCAAGTCCTTGGCCACCCTCTGCTGCAAGCCGTCCAGACTGACGTCGCAACGCCACTCCAGACCGTCTCGAAGTCTAGACTGGTTGCAGCTGTTCATACCAGTTTCATACGTGCCACACAGACGGAGAGAATATGTATGTTACTCACTTGAACCCGTTGAGCTTCTGGCGTAGCTTGGCGCGCTTCTTCTTGGTGTTCTTGTCGAAACCGGCCTGCTGGGATGCTGCCAGAGAGAGCCACTCGCCCAACGGCGCTGCGGAAGGACAAACGTCGCCCGTCGCGGACGACTCAACGATCAGACCGGCAGACTACAAAAAAAAAAACAGGTTTCCGCATCGTTCGACTCTTCGATTGCAAAACCGGTCTGCTACCTCGTCGGCAAACTCGTGGTGCAACGCCAGATGGCTTTGCACATCCAATGGGCAGAGTAACTAAACAAGAGTTTCCAGCAGCACTACACATTGCCGTGAGCGGTTCGCTATGAATGCCACGACCTCCACACAGCATGCAGTGCACAGCTTGGGCGCTTCGAAGGGCGCCGTCAGAGGGGCGCAGCAGAAGGGGTCGGTCAGGGAGTCGGACATCGACTGGCGCTTCGTGCGGCCCACTTTCTCCACGCGCTCTTTCGCCTTCTCCTAAAGTCGGCGGTGGCGCGAACACCGAATTCTAGTTGTCGCCGAACAAGCGGCTGTCAGACGAACACACGGACCGACCTCTCCTTTCCTCGCCCGCTCCAGCTCGCCGTTGAGCTTGTGCTGCTCGATCTGCTGCTGCTTCTGCCGACGGCGAGCCTTCAGCGCCGCGATGCGCACCTGGCGCTCCTCTTCGGCCGCCTCGCGGCGCTCCTGAAGTCATAACGCCCACGACGTTGCTGCCACTCCCTCTTCCCCGTAACTACTCTTGCCAATATCCATACCTACTCGGCCTGAACCGGTAACTACTACAGGTGCGTTCATCTCTACCTGCGCTGCTGTTTCCCTCGCCAATTTCTCCTCCATTTTCCGCTGTCGCTCAGCCTGCAGCTCCGCCTAAACTTTAGTTCGGTGCTGTCGTCAAAACCGGTTCAGGCAAAGTTAGGCCTGAGGCGGGGCGAACCTGTAGATTGAGCGCCTTGAGTTCCTGGTCGTGCTGTCTGGCGATGCAGTCGAGACGGCGGTTGTCGTTCTCCAGACTGTTGATGAACAGCACCTCCTGCACCTTCGTGTCCTCCTCCTTCGCCTTGCGCACCACCGCTTCCAGCGCCTGCCGTCTAGACCGCCGCGTGCGTGCGTGTGTTCCGGTGTGCGCGTGCAGGTGCGTACGTGCGTGCGTGCTGGTTCATGTGTGCGTGCGTGCCGATGCATCTGTGCGTGCGTGCGTGCGTGCCGGTGCATGTGCATGTGTGCGTGCGTGCCAGTGCGTGCGTTCCGGTGCGAGCGTGTCGCTGCGTTAGCGCAGGTCCGTTAGCGCGTTCGTGCGTCCGCGCGTGCGTGCGTGCTGGTGAGTGGGGTTCGACAAGGCACCGGTTCGTGTCCGCCTTCTCCATTCGACTGTCCAAGAGGACTCGCTTCGCCTCCGTCAGCTCCAGTCTGCGCGCTTGCACGGCCGACACCTAGAGGCTGGTGCACATTGGGATGCGAAAGAGCAATGCATAGACAGAAGCAGCAGACCCTGTCGAGCAGCTCCTTGAGCCGACTCGCCTTGGCGTCCATGAGGCGCTGTCGCGTCTCCTCGGCCTTCGCCAGCTTCTGCTCGTGCCGTCGAGCGTTCTCCTCGTGGTTCCTGAGCAACACGCAGAGACACGATTGAGATGCGGACGAGCTCTAAGCACACAACGTTCGGCAGAATTAGTGACACCAGGCACGCACGCACGCACGCGCGCAATGGATTTGCAATGCAAGCATTCAGATGGCAATTCGAGAACGAGTGCCGTCGGCTTTGAAACATCCCAGACTTCATTTCGTCTCGACTTGGGGGGGGGGGGGGAGTAGTAAACTACCGACACACTTCAATGATACAAGAATAGCCGTCGACGCGCGAAAGTCGACCGTTACCGTTTTCTGGAGGGCGAGGAGAGCTTCTCGTGCATCTGTACCGCCTGGCCTGGCTCACGGATGGGAATCGACGCGCCCGGATCGACCGGCGACAGCTGGGGCTGCACCAGTAGCGGCTGCGGCAGCTGCTGCTGCTGCGGTTGCGGCGGCGGTGGTGGTACGCTCGGCCTTCTGGCGGCCATCTCCTTCTCGACCAGCTCGGCCCAGTTGATCTTGGCGAAGATCTCGCTCTCCGCTCAAATGGGAACGTGGATACAAACCAAGCAAGACGAGAGGACAAAAATAGGGCCAAAGAGCGAACCCTGCCACTTGGCGACCAGGTCCTTGAGCGGCAACTTCTCGCTGGGCAGCGCCAGCGTCGTAACCTTCTGCTCGACGAGCTGAGGCTTCTCCTGATGCTGGTCCGGCTCCTCTGGGGGCGGGACGTCATCCACGACGACCTCCTCCTCCCCCTCCTCGTCGTCGCTCAGAGGCCTGCGGTTGTCGAAGTCGTCGTCGATGGAGTCGATCTCCTTCTGGAGGGAGCGCTCCTCGAGCGCCAGCGACGCCTCCTCCTCCGTCAGCGTCTGCCAGCGCTCCACGTCCTCGGCGCTCTGCAACGACCACCAACAGCACCACTCCTGAGCCAACTCTAGAAACCACAGGACGAGAAAAAAACGTGAGGAACAACAAGCCTTCAGCTCGGCTGGAAGAGAGGCGGAATTGTTGACGACCGTCGGAGTCACCTCGGTGAGGTCTGACGGTCTGTCGCCACTAAAATCGCGAGAGTGCGTCAACGGACGTGCGTGCAAATTTGCGTGAAATTTAGACGCGGAAGAATCTCCCGAATGCCCCGATAAAACCTTCCCCCAAGGCTCAAACTCGGTGGGCACCTGTTGTTATGCTGTGGGTCCTGGGGCACGACGTTGTCCTTCTCTTCATCCGCCTCCTTGATGCTGCCCAGACTGTGTCGCCTACTGGGCTGGTTCGTCTCCAGGGAGCCCCTTCTGTGGTGGTGCGGTCCTTGCTTTTGCGCAGCTCGCGCCGCCTGCTGTTGTGGTGGCTGATTGTTGTTGTTGTTGTGCTGCGTGGACGAGGAGGCCCGCTGACTCGTCGTCCGTTTCCACTGCTGGGGTTGGGTCGAAGAGTGCTGCTGTTGCAGAGAGCGGACCATGCGCTCCCGCTGGCGCGCCCGTACCTGGCGATCGCAGAGACCACAATCAAACACTTGCAAAAGCCGAAGAAATAAATCAGGACGCGTACCTTCTCCCTCCACTCGACCTGGTTCCTCTCGTGCATCAGCTTCCGACTGTAGGCCATTTTGGCCATGGAGGCCTTGGTCTGGGGAATGTCCATGGCGCTGCGGGGATTCATCTGCTGCTGATGCGCCTTGTTGGAGAGGTCCAAGTTGAGGGGCGTGGCGGCCTTGCGCCGGCGCTTGTTCCGCCGGATCACCAGGTTCCAGCCGCCCTCGTCCCCAGCAGTCGTCGCCGGCTCCAGCGTGATCTGGCACGTCTCGCTCGCGTTCGAGTCCGAATCCATCGAGATCACGCTCAAATGAATATTCAGTAGTAGCAAGACCAATTCAAGTGTTCAACTCAAGTTCTCACGCTTTCGACAGAGTGGGCGGCGGCGGCTGCACTGAGCAGGGCTCCTGCTGACTTGCCGACGGCGCTGGCGCAGTTTGAATAGGCTGCATCTGGAGTGGCTGCGACGGCGCCGGCGCGGACTGGGGCATTTGCAGTTTCGTAGGCGACGACATGCTCTTGCGCACCTCCCACGCCACCGAAGTGGGCCTGCCGAGGCAACGACGCTCGTCAATTCATGCGCCGTGCGTACGCGCCCGACGCTCATCAATTTTTCACGGGTACGCATGCATATGCATCCTCAGAGTGGGGCAGCATCGACCGACGGACGTACGGACGCACGCACGCACTTGTCGGCCGTCTCCCACTCGGCCTCGACATGGATGCACTCGATCAGGGACTCGAAGTCGCGCACCGAGTTCTTCAGGTACATCAGCGCCTCCTGAATTGCTTACTTTGTCCACGCTCTCAGTCTCAGTGCTCTCTCAATACGCTGTCCGGCTAGCTAGCTACAGAGGGCAGCAGATCGCCTTCGTGGTGGAGTAAAAATCGGCCTCACGAGCATTTCCCTATCAATGGACTTTTTTCTCGTGCTGTGTCACCACTGCCCTGGATCGCAGACGGCGTTCTTCCGAATGTCTTTGGCTAACTATCGCCTCCGAGCGTTGCGTTTAATCCAACAACAACGACACAGCTGTATAGGATAGGAGTAGGGCCACGACCTTGCATTCGAGCACGCTCTCGTCGCTTCGGCACGTTTCGTAAATGGCGTCGATGGTGCGACGCAGAGTGTCGACGAGGTAGGTCCACTGCGTGGCCCTCTCGCTACTCGCCGCGCATTTCCTCTGCCTCTGCTCCTTTGCCGTCGTCTGCGTCTCGCCGCAGCCCTCCTCTCTCGACGTGCCCCTCTCCACCGCCGAAGCCACCGCGTCCATTTTAATTTTTAATTCGAATACATTGACATTGACGAGGGCGTTAAATAAAACACACGACCAACACGACCAACACGACCAACACGACCAACACAAGCCTAAGCCGAAACCTAAGCCTAAGCCTAAGAATAAGCCTGAGCCTAAGCCTAAGCAAAAGCCTAAGCCTAAGCCTAAGCAGAAACCTACGCCTAAGCCTAAGCAAAAGCCTAAACCTAAGCCTAAAGTTTTGGTCGTGGTGGTCGTGTTGGTCGTGTTGGTCGTGTGTTTTAGTTTACGCCTTGACGAGAGAACTTTCTGGGGGGCTATTTCCAAAAGACGCAACAGACGCAACAGACGCAACGGCTCAGGCTTAGGCTTCGCTTAGGCTTAGGCTTAGGCTTACGCTTCTCTTAGGCTTAGGCTTAGACTTAGGCTTAGGCCTTCGCTTAGGCTTAGGCTTAGGCTTTTGCTTAGGCTTAGGGTCTGTTGCGTCTGTTGCGTCTGTTGCGTCTTTTGTGAATTGCCCTTTCAGGGGCACCAGTGGCACTGAGAAACTCTCTTAGGGGTAGACAACGACAGAGATTCTACCGATTACGGCCTTAGGCTTTCGTCTAGGCTTTTGCTTCATCCTCCGACAATGCTGGAGAACCTTTGTGGATGTAGTATTCTCCATGCTACTTTATTATGTGGAAATTGTTTACTAACCAATTATTCTTCTGGATGGCCGTTTTGCATGGTGTCTGTAGATTGCAAATTCAATTCAATTTCAATTCAATTTGTTTACCCATTATCTAAATAATATGCATTTTCAGTTACGCAAATTTTATTATGAGTCCTCGATCTAGTTGATCCATCAAGATCGATACCAGAACCATGCGCGCAAGAAGCCGATTCTCTGCCACTAGGCCTAATGCTGACCCTGGATGCACCCCTGGATGCCATACGCTGACCCTGGATGAGACGTGCACTGCCTCCGAGCGTCATGCATGCTTTATAGAGTTTACCTCCGCCTTTTCTGTATATGTTTCCCGGCTTAGCACATATTGATGGTTCTGCCGTAAATCCTCCAATAGTGCGACCCGGGCACTATACTTTCAACCTCGTTCTACCCGGGGGGCACTATTGGAATTTTGTGCGGTTTGTCGGTGATAAAACGGGTCAAAGTACCTGGAATATCATTCATTAATCTGCGTAGCTGTGTACACTACACACCACTTTTACAGCCCTACTGCTTGATTTGCGTCTCTGCGTAACGCAAATTGTATGGCACTTCTTTCCCCAGGGGCGCTATTAGAGAGGGGGCACTATTGGAGGATTTACGGTATCACGACTTACGCACGCACGCACGCACGCACGCACGCACGCACGCACGCACGCACCCACGCACGCACGCACACAAAGGAAGATTGCAACATGGTCATTCATGTTCACTGTTCACGGATGGCGTGAACAGTAAACTTAGTTGACTTAGTTTATTGCTGTTTTTGTCGACCTGGCTCTGTTGTGTTGCTTGTGGACTGCAGTCCAGTTTTGTATACAGTGTAAGTGCGAGTTCAATAGACGGATCTGATACATCTTGAGTACATATATTGCTCATCCATTGAAATTTATTTCAGTAGGAAGTCACAGAGAACAACGACTCCTCGATCTTCGCAGTTTTGTTTGCTCACCGAGCAGTTTCAGTAAGACGATGTAGTTCACCGCTTTCCCCGAGTTTGACCCGGTGCTTTTCACCTTTCGTCCACCAACCCATTTCGCCTGGGAAAAGCGCATCTTCTAGTCGGCTACCGTAGTCGTCGGGCAGGCCGCCCTCCTCGCAAGCCGATATTGCGCGAAACGTTGAGTGCCCTCGAACTGTCATGAGAGCGAGAGAGAGAGACGGCAGTAGCTCGGGCGCGGGAAGGTGACGACGCGACGCGTCCCGTGTCGCCACTCGGTCGAGCCGCTCGTCACTCGGCCGGCAGCAGCACGGCGGCGGCCGCAGCAGACGGTGGCTGTTTGCCCTCAAAGTAGCGCAAACACGCCGCGAAAGAAAGGAGAGCGCCGCCCGCCGACGAGATAATCCTCTTTGGCGCGTGTTTGAAGAAGTCCCTGCTGCCAGTCCAAATGCGCCGGCGTCCAATGAGCGTCGGCCGCGGGCGGCGCTGCCGGCCAATGGACGCTCGTCGCGACGCCCTCGGTTGCCGCTAAGACGGTAGCCCAACAAGGACACGGCAGGAGCTGACGGCGCGCGGCGAGTCGAGGCGAGGCACGGACGGCCGCCGACAGCGCCACCGCTGCCACCGGTCAGTCCGTCAGCCAAGGCGATCAACTTGCCATGGACCAACTCCAACAGCGACAGTTCAACTGGCTCGCCGCTGCGGCCGCCACGCACCACCACCTGCAACAGCAGCCCATCCCGGAAGCGACGAAGCTGTCGTCCGCGAATATAGGCACGGCAGGATACGGTCGACGTAGCGCGTCAAGTACAGTGTGGAGCGTCGACGCTTTTCGCAGAGCTGCCATACGGCGAGGTGAACCAGTTGGGCGGCGTGTTCGTCAACGGTCGTCCGCTGCCGCTGCCTATGCGCATGAAGATTATCGAGCTCGCGCACCGCGGCATCCGGCCCTGCGACATCTCCAGACAACTCAGGCATGCGTTTCTTTCTCTCTGAACATCCGAGCATCAGCAGTGGGAGAGAGAAGAGCGCGCCTTCTTCAGAATCTCACACGGCTGCGTGAGCAAGATCTTGGCGCGCTTCCACGAGTCCGGCTCCATTCTGCCCGGCGCCATTGGCGGCAGCAAGCCTCGAGTCACCACTGGAAAAGTGCTCGCGTCCTCAGTGCACCAAGCCGTCAACGATGAACGTCTTGCAGGTGGTGGATCATATTCGGCTGCTGAAGGCGCGCGACGCGGGCATTTTCGCGTGGGAGATCCGCGACCGCCTCGTCCAGGACGGCGTCTGCGACCGCTACAACGTCCCCTCCGTCAGCTCCATCTCGCGCATTCTCCGCAACAAGCTCTCCGGCGTCTGCGGCGGTGAGAGCTGCTTCGCCTTCTCCGCACACCAGCACCAATGTCAGGACGAAAAAGTACTGTAGCAGCGTTTTCAGGCTCGTCGACCACGCCGAACGCGAGCTCGCGGACGATGCCATCGGTGGCGGCACTTCCAATGACCGACGCGGCCAGCCTCTTTCGAAGCCACGCGCAACTGCAACAGGCGCGCGTCGGTTCTGATTTCGTTTTCTCACAGTTCACACTTCTCTCATTTTAGCATCCCTACTGGAGCTATTTCGGTACGCAGCTGGGTCTCATGCCGACGCCGTCGCTCGTCTGGTCGCAGCCGGCGGCAACGAACGCTTCACCGACGAGCGGCGGCTACAGCGTCACGGACATTCTACGGAGCGGCGCCACGGACAGACAGGGCGACGTCTGACCGACTATTCTTGCACTGCGACACACTTCACGCTCTCATGTGATCTGTCTTTTCTACTTCTCTTGACACGCGACCACCACACCGACGGTACAACAAGTTCACTCGTTGACATTAACGACAAACGTATCCCGTGGAATTGTCGTGGCCGACGCCCGTTGCGTTCCTATACTATTCGAAGACGGCGGCACTAATATTGGAACCTGATTGTCCACAAACATCGCGACCGCGTCGACTACAAGAGCATGCCGTCCTGTGCGTTGGCGACGAGCGCGCTGAGGCGACTGTGCGGTCGGTCGAGCAGCTTTCTCGGAGTGTCGAACTCGACGAGCTTTCCCTCCATCAGCACCAACACCCTGACATCAACGGCGTGACCGAAAGCGAACTGACGTCACCTCCTCTCGGGTAACATATATGTACCTCGTGCACGTGCTGAGCGTCTCGACTCGTCTGACGACGGTCAGCACTGTGGACTGGACGAAATGCTTGGCGATTATAGCCTGGAGTCGGAAACAAACTCATACGAGCTGCAAAATTAAAGATTGATTGACGCACCCTTGCGGCCCTCGTGACAGCCTCGCTGGCCGGCTCCGACGACTCGTCGACGATGACGATTTTGCTTTTTCTCAGCAAGGCGCGAGCCAGACACACCGCCTGCTTCTGGTAGTCGCTGCAGGGGCGCGGCGAATAGGCGAACGAACGCGAGGCGGTGTTGGCTCGCGAGAACGCACCTGAGTTTCTGGGCGCGGCCGCCGACGTGCTCGTCGAGACGGCCGGCCCAGGCGGTGACGACCTCCTTGAGCTGGACCTCCTCCAGCGCCTGCCAGAGTTCGGCGTCCGTGTGCTTGCCGAACGGGTCGACGTTCGCCCGAAGCGGGCCGTAGAACAGCGCCGGTACCTGCGCGTCGTCGCTGCCGACAGTAGCGCACACACCGAGCCGAGTCGGCGGCTCGCTGCACCTGCTGAATCGTCGTGAGCCTCTTGCGCAGGTCGTAGAGACCCATGTCGGCGATGTCGCGCCCGTCGACGACGATCCGACCGGCGGTCGTGTCGAGGAGTCGGAGCAGCGCCAGCGGCACCGCGTTCTTGCCTGCGCCGTCGTCCGCAAATAGGTCGTTACGCTCTGCGGGCTCTGTCGGCACCCACCTGCACCGACGGCTCCGACGATGCCGACCTTCTCGCCGGCCTCTATGGAGATGTTGAGCTGCCGGAGGGCGTACTCGCTGCTGTCGGCGTACGTGGCCGAGTAGGAGACGAAGACGATCTTGCCGAACCTCGGCCAGTTGGGCGGCGGCCGCTGCACAGGCGAACTGTAGTAGGCCTCCTGAACAAGCGACAGATCGTTACCGATTACTTGGTACTGAATTCCGCTCTGACAACCTTGGAGGGCAGCAACGAATAGGCCTCGATTCGCTGCACCGCCGACAGACTCTTCTCCAGCTCTTTGGCGCGCACAACCCAGCTGTTGATGCTGATCGCCGCCTACGATTCTTTTACTACGAATTATGTCATTGTCGCCTCCAAAGAGCGAATGCGCTGACAATGGCGGTGAAGGCGACGGAGAGGCCGGAAAAGCCGGGCGTGAGCACGCCCGCTCTGACGACCACCGCCATCGCCACAACCAGGACCAGGAAGTTGCTCATGACGTCCAGTCGAATGGCCATCCACCTACAACCCCAAAATAGTAGTGCACAAAATAGCACACAAAGAAACCAGTTCGCACATGTTCGCCAGCTCTGCAGCATAGCAAACCGATAAATAGCGGTCGATGCGCTGCCGCTGTTCGTCGATGAAACGAGACTCGGCGTTGTACAGCCGAATGCAGGACAGCCCTTAAGGATAACGACAAAATTTCGATTATGTTTTTGTCGCTATTTTGGTGCCAACCTTGCACCGCTTCGTCCACCGCCCGACGCACGCTGGCGCGCGCGTCCGCGTGCATTCGGCCGATCACTTTCGTCGCGGAAATGTAGTACTTCTGTATGTGCGTGCGTTATAACCTTATTGGCAGAAAATCCAAAAGGAAATGCCGACGCACGAGAACGATGCAGTAAACTCCGGCGACGACGGCGAAGACGAAGAAGACGGCCGGGACGGAGTAGAAGACGAACGCGTAGAGCGAGAGCACCTTCGCCGTGCGCAGCAGCCACTTCGTCAGACTCGACGAGACTTTGAAGTCGACAAAGTCCAGGTCCTGACGACGAACGCGCAATTGTGCATGCTCCAGCCAGGCGCGCAGTAGAGCGCAGCACCTTGTTGACGCCGTCGAGAATCCGTCCCACGGTGGTCATCTTGAAGAAGGCGAGGTTCTGCTGGAGCAGATTCTGCAGCAGCGCCTCGTGCAGCCGCCTCGCCGCCGACGCGAGTCCGATGGACGCCACCGCGTAGCACAGACCCGTCGCCAGGGCTGAAGGACGAGTCGTACGCGCGTAGCGATCAATGTCGACCAACAGCGCACCGATGAGCGCGGCCAGCAGAATGAGCACCCAAATGCCGGTGACGGCGTTACTCTCGAGTCGGTCCAACGCGGCCGCGTGCTCGCTGGCGTTGCCGGCGCGTGTCGTCTCCAAGTAGTGGACGAGATTCTGATTCGTCCTGAAGTTGTTCGTCTTGAGATTCCGGTACGTGTGCAAGCAAACGCTGCAGAAGGCGAAACGGCCACCAGTCGGCGATGTAGACGAATCTGCCGAGCTTCAGCAGCGCCCGGGCGCCGAACATTAGCACGAGCGTCAGGGAGGTCCCAAGACCGGCCGCGAGGATGTAGTCCCAGTAGGCGCGGTGCTGCACTTTCTGCAACGAAAAGGACACCCGAATAATGAACAAAAAAGACCGAAAAAGGGGTACCGGAAAGCGGCTGCCTGGCGCGGTGGCGCAACTGTCGGTGGACGTGTTGGAACTGATGAAGCCCGAGTCGCGCCGTCGAGCCAGTTTCGCCAGACTGCTGGAGAAGGAGTTCTCTACAGACGGACTCCGTTCAATTTACATCTGTGTCGCTCAATTTTCAGTAGCCTATCACCGTCGTCGTCAATATTCAAATCCTTCTTCACAGCAGTCTTGCCGAGAATACTGGTCTTTTCCTTTTCCTCCTCCCTCTGCAGATTCAATATGATTTGTTGGACGTCCGGGTCCTTCTTCTTGCTCAATTCTTCAAACGGACCATTGCCAATGATTGTGCCCTCTGAAGTGTAGCTGCAGTTTCGAACGCTTTCAAAGTGCACCACAGTCATTGAACTGACCGTGCATAACGACGACCCTGTCCGCGTACATGAGATGGTGCAGTCGGTAGGTGACCATGATTCGGCACTTGCTGGCCAGCAGGCCGTCGGGTCCCAAGAGATCGTTGAAGATCTTACGGCCTTCTTCCATGTCGACGTGAAACAAGGGTCCGTCCAAGAGGTAGATGTCGCGGTCCTGGTACACGGCGCGAGCGATGCTGATCCTGTGACTGATGTCGAGCCCCAGGTGACCCAAGTCCGTGTCCTGAAGCGCAGCTTTTCTTTTGAGCTCTCTCTCCCTCTGCATACTGAAAAGAGAGAGGGTGCCGCACCTCCTCAGCCAAGACGGTCGCCTCTCCCTGGGGCAGACAGCTGAGCACCGTGCGCAGACGGCACGCGTCGACGACGGCGTTGAAGCGGGGCCGATCCATGGGTGCGCCGAAGAGAATGTTGTCACGGAAGCTCTGATTGAGAATCCACGGCTCTTGGGCCACGTAAGCGACCGAGCCCGACACCCCCGCGTAGCCGTAGCGCCGCTCCAGGTTTCCTGGAGAGTCACGTGATCGATCGTGTCGCGCGTTGTCGGCAGCGAGTAGTTGTGTGCCGAGGACGACGAACCGAGGATGGCGGAGAGAAGACTGCTCTTGCCCGAGCCCACTCTGCCGATGACGACTGCCAGTTGTGCGGCAGCGAAGGTGCAGCTGACGTTGCGCAGCGCCAGCTTGTCCGGACGAGTGGGCCACGCGAGACTTGCCTTGGCGAAGACGATCACGGACGCTGCAGAAAACGCACCCTTCGACTTTGGTTTGGACAATACGAGCATACAGGTACCCACAAGTTGCGCTCGTGAGTTTCCGGTCGACGCTGCAAGACACGCCGCTGTCCTCGGTGGAATTCAGAAAGTCCTGCACTCGGCCGGCGGCGGTTCTCAACTAGGCGTCGAGACGAAAATACACGTTGGTAGCACAAGTGGCATTTCGTCGACACACCTCATTGAGCATGGCCGACAAGCCGGCGACTTGGGAGAGCGGCTTGCGAATGATGTGAAAGAGAGTGATGGCGCCGAACGCGACGTCCGGCGTCAAGACGTTCGACCGCGGCGCCACGAGAATGAACGCGGCGAACGCGCTGGTGTTGATCTAAAAATCCCAGGTCAGAATGGATCATGACGCCTAGCCGTCCCTGCAAGAATCCCAACTAGAATTGGCGACGTCAGCCAGAGCATGTTGTCGACTGCCAGCAGCCACGCGATCTTTAGCATGTACGACGCTTCTTCGTTGCGCATAGAAGCCATCTAAAGCCAGGGAAGAAACCAATGGACGAATCCTGACATTCTAGCAAGGAAAAGCTCTGACAGTGTGCTGCACAGACGGCTCCAACGCGTGGACCTTGACTGCCTTGATGCCCGTGACGACATCGTTGAGCAGAGACTCGCGGCGGTGCCTCATCTGCACGAGTTCTATCTGAAAAGAAAAACATGTTGCTGTTCTCTAGCTGCGTCGCAGTTTTTCACGAATTTCTTAACGGACGTTGAGTTCCTTCTTGCGGAGCGAAATGCAATGGTGCACTGGCAGAATCAGAGAGAGCGTCGCAACGCCGGCTAACGTCGCCTCCCAGCCAAGCAGAAAGTACAAATACACGGCTGATGCGATGATCTGAAAACGCGTGAAATTTGAACCGAAAGGAACACAGTTGAGTGTCCAACTTGAAGCGGAATCGCCCAGAAGAGGTGAATACTCGGCAAAGCTCGACCCACTCGTTCGGCATCCGACACGAGCGAGCTCAGCCGCTCTCGACCAGTGCCACAGTTGATTGTGGACGGCATACGCATCACCTAAATTCGTAGCCTTGCAATGCAATGGTGGAGGCTCTATTAGAAGGCACAGCACGAGTGTATTATTAGGGCAGCGGCATGGCCTAGTGGCAAAAAACCGGCCTCTTGCGCGCAAGGTCCTGGGTTCGATTCTTGATGGCGCCACTAGACCAGGCCTCCCCTTCCCATGGATTTCCCCTCCCCCCCCCCCCCCAGATAACAATGCCTCCCTCCCAAACCCCCCCCCAAATACTCCCCCAAAACCACCACCCCCCCCCCCCCCCCCCCCCCCCCCCCCCTCAATTAGAAGACACAGCACGAGTGTATTATAATCACATTATCAGGGTAGAGGTAATCAAAATACAACGGGGAACCTTGTTGAAGATGGCGTTCTGAAGAAGGGAGTGTGTCTGCAGGCCGACGTTGGCCATGCAGTGCGTGTGCTGAACGCCGAAGAAGGTCGTGATCAGCTGCATGACCGAGTAGAGCGTCACGCCAATCAGCAAGCCCAGCCAGACGTGCGTGTCCGAGCGCGCGACAAACCAGATCAACTGCCTGAAGTTCGCCGAAACTGGTTTTTATCGGGTTTTCGGTAGCGCGTCGCGGCCGGAGAAAGGCATTTTGGCGCACCCAATGAGGAAGGGTTTTGCGAAATGCGAGAGGTTGGCGACTGCCTTGAGGAGGGCGCCGCCGAGCAGCTGGGGCCAGAGGACGAGCCAGACGGCGGCGGCCAGAGTCGGAGTGGGGTCGGAGGCGTCGCGCTCGACGAGAGGCAGCTCGTCCACCTCGGAAGACGAGATCAGCTCGATCGAGGACGAGAGGTCCGTGTAGCGACGCGACCTCGCCGCCCGAGCCGTCGAACCCACCAGCGGCGCCGACTCCGCTGCGCCCCAGGCGAGGGACACTTCTGAAAACCGGTTCACAACCGCTGCGCAACTCGCTGGTACGAGTATCACGCAAAAACGGGATGTCCGAACTGACTCATTTCGTGCTGCACAAGTAGCGCAAAGCGAGCTACGTATGCATGCATAATGTTTTGACAACTAACTTGGTGTCTTCGGCAGAACTTTGGTCGGCGGTCGCTGCCGCATCTGTTCGTTGGGCCAGTGGGCGCGCCGACGGAAGCGACTGACGACAGCGGCCGAATAGCACTGTCAGCAACGAGGGGTACAAAAACGCTGACAAAGGTCGTACAAAAACGACAGATGCTTGCTTCGTCAGGCAGAAAGCGGTGGACGACGCCGACTTTGAGAGCGCTTTTGTTCGCCGCCCAGATGTGGCGCGTGACCCAGTGCTTGGTGAGACGACTGACGAACGAGTACTGCTGTTCGGGGCTGCGGACAGCGAAGTCGACCTGAGAACGCGACGTAAGGAGCACAGACGGAACAATGTTCGCTGAGGAGGAGGACGTCTCACCCACCCTGAGCCCTCGCTCGTCTGCGAGGCAGCGCGCCAGCAGAAGCACCCAGCACGTGATGTAATGAACGGTGAACGTGGCGAACAGAAACCAGTCCTTACCCTGTTCCAAAGCACGGCGCAAAGTGCGCCTGCGCCGGCGGAAAACGTGGCCCGATCAACGGACCGACCTGTTCAAGAACGACCTCGAGCCAGTACGTGAACTCGGGCAGGCCGCAGACGACGAAGAAGAACTGCGCGCAGAATAGGGTGCCGGAACTCGCGACGCCGACTCGTCGGCGGCAGTAATCCAGTAGCGACGTGTACAGCTGCAACAGTGATGTCGAAATTCGTGTCGAGTCGTCGCCGCCAGTCGAAAGAGCGGCACACCGACCATGCAGAGTAGCATGAGAGGCGCGTAAATGAGACGCTGCAGTGGAAAGGCGTCGACGCTGCTCGATAGCATGACGACGACGTAGCAACTGACTAGCGCCCAGTCGAGGACCAGTATCAAGAGGAGCACCTGGTCAGATACAGCAAAGATAGACATACAGCAAATCGGACATGCTCTCTCAGCACCGTCTTGAAGCGAAGAAGCCAAGTCGGTTTGAGGGGCGCAGTTGGGGCGCTGGAGAGAATGGACCGCCAGAGTATGGTGGACGTGAGTAGCAGCAGCAGCGCTGGCAGCCAGACGAGCGTCGTGTGCAGAAAGCATGGACTCAGCGTGGGCCAGTAGGTGGAATTCCAGAACGCCACCTCCTCCAAAGCGCCAACCTCTCCTCTCGTTCCCCCTCATAAAAAAATGTACTCGGCACTCTCAAAACCAACCCAGAAAGGAGTGACGCAGAGCGGCAAGCCGGAGAGGTCGATTCGCGACGAGTTGATATTGATCATGGCGACGGTTAACGTCGCTTCCGTTTCAGCAGTGCAGTTCAGACGCGGCAGTACGAAGTCGGCGTCAACAACGATTACACAACGACGCGACGCGACGGAGCGGCCGCCGTCCTAACAGTTTCTTTTACCACGCCTAGGCGACGGCACTGACGGTCGATTGTCGAGAGAAAGTGCGAGAGCGACAGGCCACCTGTTAGGAGTGCTGCCGCGTCGGCTACACTCAGACTGGAAAGGTCGCCACATCAGACACTCCTACGTTCGCACTTCGCGTTTTCGTACAGATCGCACGTACATGGCACAACGTAATTCGGCAAGTTGGACCTTGCACTATTGTTTGGCCGTTCAAGTTCACCAGATCAGCCAGACTCCGTCAGGAAAGAGCAAGAAGGACAGATGCACCAATGGAATCTCCATTGACAAAGACAAACCAAGAGCGCGACACAAACAAACGAATCTCTGGTGGAAATCATTGGCAACGTGACAAGAGAGAGAAACCTGTTTCGCGACTAAAAACGCGCCGCGACGAGCCAGAGCGCGCGAGAGAGAGCAGCGAATCAAGTGGCAGTCGACGGGAGGCTCTGCCTGTGCCTCTCGGCGCCTTCAACGCCGAACAACGCGGCGCTGATGGCGGAGAGAGCGACCAAACGACCAGGGGACGCACGAGTGTTGCGAGTGAGCGAGCAGCCGGCGCGGCAGCCGTGGTGTCGGCGGCCGATGGACGTCGCCGCAGTCAACCAGCACGCTTGCACACGGCGCTCCAGCACGCGCACGGCTGACACGATGAACGGCTTCTCCACCTGTGCCACTGCAACACTCATTCAACATTCAACACTTCTACATCACCAGCACCACAACACTTCAACATTAATTCATAGATTCAACAATATAAGCTGAAACGCTCTTTCCCGCGCAATTCCGGGACAATCGTCAGATCTGCACGTTGCACGAATTGCACGGATTTTTGTCAGTTTCTTTGTTTTTTTTTTTGAAATTGGAGACTGCGAACAAACGCAGATCACTCTAGCATGGCTAAAAACGCTAGCGAGGATGAGTCAGGCGCCGTAATCTGCCAGTATGGACGACATTCATTTGCCCATATTGTATTGTATCCTCGATTGTTCCCTTCTGACGACGTGAAACTGTCGACAAACTAGAAAATCGAACATGGTCACCCAAAATCGAGTGACGTATATGCAGGCTTTGAGACACCGCACAACACGGAGCGAAAACACGAGAGCGGCACACGACCACGGCTGCGTGCGAAATTAAAAGCTTAGTTAGGTAGATTGTTGTTGATTTCCGCGCCCGGCGCACGCAAGCTCTCAGTCACTGCAGCATAACAGCCTTGTTTTGCAACGCACTCGGGCTGTGTGTTTTCAATTTCAGCTGTCCGCTTTGCGTGCCTCATACAAGAACTCAGCTGCGTCTTTGTTGTTCCGGGTTGGACTTCGTGCCACGCGGGCCGTCAGGCGAGCTTGTTTGCGTGGACAGCACGTTAGCGGCCTAAATGAGTTCTCTTCCTCAATCGCTAATGAGGGAGACTTGCGTCGGCAGCAGCGCTCGAAGTGAACTCGTGCGATACATTGGACCCACTAATTTGTTCGAAGTTTACAAATTAGGCGCACTGTAGCTATGCATTACCTATATTGCCAATGAAATGAGAGCTTTGGGCAAAAAGGCCGAAATGTTCGAACAGTGATGGTTTATAGTGCGCACCCCGCACAAAATCACAATGCGTATACTGTAAACGCTTATGTTCTACGTGGTAAAATTTTATCCCCCAAGCAAAAGCCCATTAACGCGAAAATGTCAAAAGGCGTGGTCTTGCACACACGAACCAATCAGCAAAAAGTGACCAAGTTGGGTCAACTCTGATTGGCTGGTTCCTTAGGAAGCACACATCCTATTCGCGCGTACGTAGAAGATGTAGGAGCAACATTGTACATATGTACCGTTGAAACTGGATACAATAGACAGGGCGGCATCCATTAGCAATGATTTGCATTTGAACGCACAGAGACAGAATCAAAGACGCACGTATGTTCACGGAAAATGGGCGTTATTTTTCAATTTCACAAGCATCTTTTTTTGTTGTTCACGAGCAGGCGTGCTGTTTCCTCTGACCACAAGAACGGTTCTCCACTCCTGATGGATCCATCCTGCGCATCGGTGCATCGTCTCGCTTGTGCCCTTTCAACCTCAACCGAGACAGCCATTTATAGCAACTCAGTTTACCACTTGGTCAACGACGGTAGATTCTGGTCAGTGATCCGCTTGCTGCCGCACCGTGGGCATGTGCCTCTGAATGACATCGTACCGTTCCTATAGGACACTCGGTAGCGTTTCACGCAGGCGCGCGGACCCAGACCAACCCACGAGACCAACCAACACGAGCGCGGCGCGTCAACCTGCGCTGGTGAAACTAAAGACATTCGACCGGATCAATCTACGAATACGTATGTACCCATACACTGTTTGCAGTGAGGGACATTGCACAACCAACACAGTAGCGGTGAATGAGATGAACAGATCACACATGCGTTAGCACACCCCCATCCGAATCGTCAGCATGCCATACGGTGTCATTGTTGTACACAATAGAATTTAATAAAAATGTTGGTCCTTTAGAAAATCGTCAAAATTTCAACGGACCACAGCAGCTCAGCACAGTCATATCCTTTGAGCGTTCAAACGATACCTGCCGCAAACTCACGCTTACATGCTGTAAATTTTACTTTGAGTTTTGCTTCCTGAAATTTAATCCTAGCAGTTTTGCGATCAAGTACAGTTGCATTTCTGTCTCCTTCTTTTTTGTGTAGCGCAGCCTAGCAAATTGACGTTCTACAATTTTTACACAACTGTCCCTGTTTTTTAGCAGTTTTATACACGCTTGAGAAACTGCGGTGCGTTTTTTTTTGCACTATGGTGGCATGCGTCACTACCGTCAGACAGGGGCGTATCCACAGGAATGGAATCTGGGCAGCCCCTACCCCGGCGCGTTCTGTCGTCTCTCCCCCGCTCACCTCGCCTACGCATACAATGTGATTTGTTCTACGTACCTACACTGTACATACCGTAATCGGTTTCTGAAAAATATATGTACAGTACTGGACAATGGTTGCAACTTTGCAAGAAAACGCGTAAGATGCACGTGACGTGGCACAGCAAGAAGGATGTGCAGAAGTGCAGGCAAGAAGGCAGTGAACAGTTCATGCGACGGCGACGAGCGATGCGACCGCACGAGGTGCCCGTCCGTCCGTGCGTCCAGCAGAAGAGCTCACGACATTGCAGTGCGTCGGCCTTCGTTCCGGGAGAAAAAAAACCGCGACGGACGACGAGACGCGTGGGCAGGTGACGGGTGTCGTCTCTCGGTTCTCGTCCAGTCGACATCCTCGCTTACCTGCCCATGCGCGCACGCCTGCCGAGAGAAGCAGAGTATCATGACAGCGGCTTGCGTGTCTTGTCGAGAGAGAGAGAGACAGCTGGGGAACACTGACGACTGAGTCACGGCCAGAGGCGGCGTCGGTGTCGGCGGGCGCGGTTGCGTGGCGCGGCGCTGGCGCGCGGCCAGGCACGCCAGCGCCTAATTGACACCCGCCGCAGGTGACAATAGGTGCGACAGGATTAGACGCACTCGTGCCGGCGAACGCTCTGTTTGGGTGCGACGACGACGACAAACGGGCTCACCTTCCCAGCGGGTCGCCGGGATGAAGTCGCACTTTCGTCGGCCCCTCGACCGGCCGCGCCCGACCGGCTGGGCAAAAGGTATGAGTCTTGCCGCGTACGGTGCGGGCGCGCACGGGCAGGCGCGCGCGCGCGCGCGCGCACCACTTCCTCTAAGACATCATACTCATTTTGCCCATGCGCTCGGCGCGGCCGGGCTGTGTTGGAGCCGAGTCGGCCGCAGTTGTTGTTGTTTTCGCTCTTGTTCGAGTCATGTGCAGCACCTGTGAGGGTCGGAGTCCCCCTTTTAGCTCGACAACGTCGCCTGCAAATGAGCCAAATCACAGTCGGCGGCGACCCGCTGGCCGCGGGATGATTCAGAGAGCGGAGGAGGAGGAGGAGGAGGAAGCCGGCAACGAGAACTTCACTACCGTACGCGCGCGATCGAGCAATGGAATTCGCGGCGAAATGACGGCGCAGCGCCGGCTAACAAGCGGTCGCCGAAGTCGTACTTCCGGCAGGCCCGGGTTCCGTAAGTGTCGGCGGGCCAGCTACTCCTACGTGTAAGTGTAGAGCTAAGCAAGCCAATCAGAGCTCGCAGTCCGAACCGCGCCCACCGACTGTAGAGCGCGTCGTCGGCGCGAAGCGCGAAAGCCCCCCACCAGCTGACGACACGCGACGACCGTCTCGAAGTCGACAGCCGGCGGCCGGTGTCGACTACTACGGATGCGGCTCTACGCCCTGCCAACGGCATTCCACTAGGCACCCACCCGCACACACTCACAGACGCACACACACACACACACACGCAGGCGTCGTCGTCGTCGTCGTCGTCGTCGTCGCCACCGTCGTGTCGTCGTGCACACGCGCCGCGTATGTGTGTGCGTGTGTGCGTAGGCATGTGGGGAGACACGTGGCGCCGACGCGGCGCTGGCGAGGCGAGCTGAATGAAAGCGGCGGCGCCGGCGACTGCCGCTGGCTTCCAGCACGATTTGGCCGGCCGGCCGCCCGCGCTCGCTCGGCTGGCGGCGGCGACGCGGCCGAGGCGGCGGCGGCGGCGGCGGCGGCAGCGGCTTTGGCCGGCCGGGGCTGAGCATGCCGAGCCGCGTAGTAGCCACCACGGCCGGCGGCGCCGACGTCGCTTCGTCAATGAATCGGCAACGGCGAGCGCCGCGGCAACGGCGGAGCGGAGCCGTAGGCGACTCGACTGGGCCGGCGAGGCCCTTCGACTCGCGACTACACCAGCACCGGTCGAACCTATAGCCAGCGACGTGCAGCAGCGTCCTCAATTTTGCGAGACCCAATCGTCGTCGGTGGGCATTTGACGTCAAAACCCTGTCGGGCACCCGCACGACGAGGCCTTTGTCGTCCCGAGTGACGTGAGCCCGCTGCCCGGTCCCTCTGGCCGCCCTTGGCGGCAATTGACGACCGCCTCCGCAATCCCTCCTCCCCTCCTCTCCTCCCCTCTTCTCTCCCGCAGGTCCGCCGCGCCGTAACCGCTAATTGGCAAACTGCGTGTAAGAAAAATTTGAGATTTTTTTTTTGCAAGGCCCTTACTCTGGGTGCAAGGCCGACCGACACAACACGTCAACATGTTCACACAGACGCGCGCGGGCGGGCGGCGTCCGTCCAGCGGGGGGCGCTGGAAATGCCGATATCGACAGCTCTGCTAGTCGCCCGGATGGCGGCTCTAAAAATATCAGGCGGGGTGCTAAATGGCGCGCCGCCGCTAACTTGGGCGCCCGCGGCCACGCGGACGTCACGCACGCTGCTTCGCGTTCCTCAGCTAGCCGTCAGCAGGGTTATACATCTGCGCACGCGCGTCCACCGACCGACCCTACTACCTCTGAAACGGTGTCGGCAACCGGAGACGCACCTTTATTGTTATTTTCGTCGAGTCTATTTCTAGTCGATGACGCCCGAGCGAGGGAACCACACGAACGGCTCGTGCGTGTCTAGAACGCACGCAGCTGATTACATACGTATATTGTACGTGTAGTTTATGAGGCGAACGCAAAGAAATGCTGGGTCGGGTGGTGTTGGTTGGGGGGGGGGGTGTAGAACAGCTGTGCGACTGTTTGAACACCGGAACATACATTCGAAACCAACAACGACAATGACAACGCCAACAACAACAGCGAAAAGAGTGTGCTCACTTTTTGACGACCTCTAGGTAACAAATAAGCGTCTGGCATTTTGGCAACGAGCAAGCACCTTAAGAACGCCTTCTCGAAATTGCAGAACAATTGGTTCATCCGTGGCCGAGATGATCGAGCGGACGAACGAACGGACCGGAAGAAGAGTGGGTATGTACAGGGTATCTACATGTACAGGTACATTTATATATTCGGAGTTTTTGATGGTTTATTGCGGGCCCAGGGGGTACATAGTTTGGGATCCCATCGACAACTTCTACCGTTGCTGAATGTAGAATCGGATTCGAAAAGTTTGCTCATGTTTGTTGTGGAGCGAACAGCGTTGCGCTACAGTTACTCGGCCAGACACTGCTGCGCTATACAGCGAACAAGCGGGCGGTAGAGTGTGTCGCAAGACGATAAATCTCTACCGCAAAAGCGTCCGCCCTTTTCAAGGATTCAGCCAAAAGAGATAGGTCCCAACCTATCATGGGTCACTTTGTGTATACCGTACAAAACGAAACAAATTGTACACGATTGTACAGACAGACACAGGTTTACAGTTTGGGGTGCCGTTTTCCAAGAGAATAGAACAAGGTTTTCTTTAGTTAATGTGCTTCAAAGTGAGTGACCTGCCCCATTTTCAGTAAGAGCGGGTCACGATCTGGCCGAGCAGCGCCTTCCGGCTTAGCTTCTTGTTTCTGTGTATGTATGGGCTGCAGCGTCATTGACCGCTACTACTGTTAAGCGACCCAGTCAGCCAGATCATGAAAGGGCCCCCTAAACGGGCTGGAATTGTGACTGCCGTCGGGCCGGCAGCTCAAGTGGACTCCCAAAGGAGGAAAACCTGCGGTCCAGGCGGCTCCGAGCTGTCTCAGCTTCCTGTCTGAGGCACGCACAGTGGCCAAGGGGAGCAGCCACAGGGGTGCAGAAGAACGCCGCGTATATTCCACTGCAAGGATGACCTGCCAAAGATCCACTAAAGGGGAAGTCCTCAATAGCGGATCCATCGAGATCTGAACCCAGAACCTTGCGATCATCAGCCGAATTCTCTGGCAATAGGCCATCTTGTCCCTCTGCCGCATCTCGGCATTGACTATAGGTCGACCGCGTCCTTGATACGCTGCTTCAGATCGGAAATGCTCACGGGGCGCTCTGCATAAACCTTTGACTTGACAAACCTCCACGAGAAGAAATCGCAGAGGGGTTAGAACTCTGGGGATCGCGGCAGGTTGGGGTTGGAGGCATGCCTACGTGTTTAACTTGTATGTGGAACGCAAATCGCACAACGCGGTGCACGCACGCACACGCCCGTTGTGCGCGCGTGTGTGGAACGCTCATGCAAAACATTTCTGAAAGGCGCTGCAACGGCGCAACAACCCGCAGTTAAATCTGAACAACACTGTAATGTAGCCGAAGTCGCGCCTTGAAAAAATAAAGAATTATCGTACATGTAGCAGCTTCGTTTCGTGATCGGCTGAAATTCGGCAGACACAAAATACTTGAACCTGGGTCTGTATCGAGTACAATTTTAGCTTCAGTAAGTTAACGCAGATACGCGTTCAAAGCTCCGGATAGATACATAAGCAATTGTACTCGCTGCCTTGACAGACTGTAAGTGAATAGTGCAGTAGTAGAAGAAAGTAAGCTACCGACCCTGACGTAAAACTGAGTAACAGATCTAAAACTGCCAAATGAACGAGGCATTTTGAAGTTACCTCCTCAGGCACGGGGATTTATCCTAATCTAAGACCCTGCAAGACCCTGCACTGGATGTACCAAGTACATACCTACCTATGCAGCGCGCAGACAAAACAGGTGCAGCGTTGCGAGACTCGAGTACCAAAATTAGACGAATAAACAACGTCGCAGGAGGATTGAGACAATACGGCAACTGATTGAGCCGCTGACGTCAACCGCAAGCGAATTCGACGACTGTCTTCCGCGTTCTTTGTTGTTTGGAAAGAAAAGATCCTTACCTACATAAAGTTAGGTTTCAGATTAGTTCTCGTTTCGCGTCTGGCTGCGCTACGCACAGCTCCTTTGCTTACTTGAGGACTGAGGTCTCCCGAGGTGTTCGTCCAGATGTTGCAAAAGCAACGTTTTGTTGCAAAAGCAACGTTTCCACCAGGCGTTTTTTAACAGACTTTTTTTGCATAAGTTCAAAAAATGGCATAGTCAAAATGATGCGCGTTGGATGAAAGGCCGGATTTTCGCAATTGCGATATACTTTTGTGAGTAAGACCACAAGTGAAGATCAGCTGCGCACGTACTCTAAGGAACGTTGAGGTATCAAGGATCAAAAATAAAACAAAAAATCCAAAAATTGAATAAGAAAATGAGAAAATGTGAAAACGATTGTACATGGTAACATGGATATGGAATGGATTGCACTTGGAAATGTATTAGTGATTAGCTGCTCAATCGGCTCTATCGCAAAAAAATCGGTTATTCTGGCGCAATAGACGCATTGCAAGCGTGGGAGACGCACAACACATTTTGCGTGACCTGACTACAACCACAACACTGTCCCATAGCAAATAGCGGCTATAGAAGTTCGAGATCAAACATTTGGTAGCCTACCGTATGCCTAGCGTACAAGAGGACGAGGGCACGCTCTGGAGGAGGGACTGGTTTGGAAATGGTAAGAGGAGGGAGGGGGTGGGGGAGGGAGACGGGGGGGGGGGCGTCTCTCCCTTAGTAGTCGAGGCGACGGCCGCCGTTGTCGGTCTCCGTCCTTTCGCAATCTCATTACTTCGCGGCCGAATATAACCGGAGCGGCCGGCCGGCCGGCGGCGGCGGCGGCGGCCGTCCGAGGAGGTCCATCAATGAAAATCGATTCTTTGAATGGACGCCTACAGTAGGCCGCTTCAATACGGCGGCGGCCGCACTTCGAGCTCGTTAGCGCCTAATTTGAAGGACGCGCGCGTCCGTTCTCGACGAAGTGCGCAATCCGAGTGGCGCGCGCGAGACGTCGAAAAACAGCGGCTTGGCGACCGACGATTGCGTCTTTGACGCCGCCAATGACGTCAGCGTCGGCACGTACGTTGCACCCTTAGTTCAGCTTGGACCGACTAGTTTGGTCTCTGCGCACACCGCTTCGTGTTTGCACAATCACACACGCACGCACGCACACGCAGACTCCCAAGTGTACAAACTCACAACCGAGCTGCTTCGCTCGCTACATCCTGCGAGCATACGTTTCGACGGCACGCTCTTGCTTGGAGCGTCAATTACGAGTGGGGTTCCGTATTGGGTCGGCTACGGTAGCCGCTCGCCCGAAGCCGCCATTGACTAGCGGCTTTCCAGAGTCGTGAATGAACTACATCTCTCGCGGCGGCGGCGCGGCGAGTGCGCCCGGCACCCCAACCCCCCTCGATGTAGTCGTGTGTACATGCACGATCGGCCAAGCACGGAATTTCAAACCGCGAGGCGCACGATCGAAACAAGGTGCGCCGGGGCGGCAGTAATGCGCCAAAGTGCGCGGGGGACGACACATCAGGATCCCCCACCCTCCCCACCCTCCCCCACCATCCGATCCGAGGATTTGTAATTTAAGATGTGAGGACGGCCTAGATGTGGACTCGCACCTCGGTTGGAAAAGATTCGAAGAATGGTGCACCATTCGTTTAAGTTTACGCACATTTTGCTTGTACGGGGATTTTCAAATGGCCCACTGTCGCACTCCCGCTCGAAGCTGCAACATTCAGTTCCTTCCGCGTGCATTCCTGCTCTCGAAACCTTTAGAAGCAAGTAGAAGTAATCATCAAAGACTGACGTCATGCGGCTTCTCAGGCACGATAATTGAGAATAGGCGGCCAGAAGGTCACGCTCTCGTGTTCCAACTAGGCGCTTCCTCCCAATCTGAACATCCTGCCCCCTTCCCCCACTTTGACACCTTCGTATCTTCGTTAAGGCGACGACGCTACGGCGTACTGTACTTTGACTTTCGAAAAGAGGCAGTCGCAACTAAAAGAGTTTGAGCAGATTGGCGAAGAGAGCAGAACAGGGAAAAAAAAAAGAAAAAAAACCCAACAAAACAAAAAAAGGCCGAAGAGCCCGCCGGCCGGAAGAAAAAAAAAAAAAAAAAAAAAATCTAGCCGACTGAACGGTGCACGAACTTGCGAACATTGTCCGAGTTAAACTCAACTGGCCGACAACGGACATACAAAAGTCGGGTTCCAATTTACCAACTGATGAACATTTTGTAGCGGATACGGTTTAATTAAGCCTGACGTACTCTATACACTGTACGGAAAAAACTGCTGACTTGCAAAACTTGGTGAACTGCACTCTATACTGTATGTATGCTTTCGTTTTTGGTAGCTCTGGTAGCTCTGGTAGCTCGCAACGATTGGTAGCTCTGGAGAAGCCGCAGTGCACGCACATGTGCGCCATGTTTAAACTACGAAAAACGCTAGGTACCATAACAGTCCAACTTTCAAAAGATAAATCCTGAGATGTCGTACACTTATCCAGCACCTGTTGTGGTGGCATGCTTGCTTCATCATCATGCTGGAAATTTCGAAGGGGAACGATCAATGCTCACCGTCTCCACGACTTATGGCCATGCTGTGTGCGATGGTGCATATGCATTTACAACAACCACGTTGCAGTACGACGCTCCGTCCCCCCTTTCTGCACAATTCTCGTTGTACTCGCTGTCGAGTTTAACAAGCGACACTTGTCACGTGTGGACACCAACGGAGTTTCGTACATACGTCCTGAACTTTGGTAAGGCTGTCGAAACGAGCACATCGTCCTGCAATGACCGTCATCGAAATGAGTGCAATTTATTCGGGAGTGATGCACGTGAGTGCGTGCGCGTGTAGGTGGCGTACGCATTTCCTTACAGCGGCACAGACAATGTCCAATTGTGCGACGGCCGTCTACAGGCGGGCGGGCGGGCGTAATAGGTTTTCCTTCAGGAGACTCAGAAATTTGGCTAATTATCTGTGGAGGCGACAATTTTCCACACAATGGCACAACTTTGACATTTGCCAAGTTAACGGCTTTCAGTCTCGTTAACGAAGGACAAAGCACGCCTTACCGATTTCTTTCTTGCGGGCTGAAGCTGCACGTGTGTGTGTGCGCAATACACAGGGACATAGAGAGAGAGACGCGAACACAGGGACACGCGAACACAGTAGGTTTGTACACCCCGCATGCGTACACATGCGTCACCGCGCACAAATCAGAGAAAGTTCACTGAGTCAACTCTGCTCGTGCGGTCAATCGTTGCAAGCTGCCAAGCACATCTTGCACGTTCCCCACGTCCAGTCGAGAGCGACCGTTTCGGCTTTCGCGCAGTGTTTTGTGTGCACTTTTTCTTGGTCGTCGTAGAGCTGTCCGGGCAAAGTGCGACGATATTGTCTCGGCCGCTCGGCGGAAAGCCTCTTTGGGTCGCCGCGGCTTTGGGGGCGCATGACGTCGCGTGTGCCCCTTCACGAGTCCTGCCCGGACGCCGGCGCTGACTCAGGGCGACCACGTGCGCGAGCGCGTCGCTTTCGACAGCTCAGCTGACTCGGGGAACGATGGACAACGAGCGCCGCGCGCACGCGTTCACGAGGCAGCCGCCGTCGGCGGCATGCCGCTTTCACCAACTCCGGTCAGCGACTGATAAGCGACCGGCGCCCGCCCGCGCACGCGCGCGCAGTCTCGGTCCCTGACTGTCGAAGAGGGGGAGAAGGACCGCTCTCTCGTGTCGGGAACGACAAGACGACAAAAAGGCGAATGGCGGACAGCAAGGTGTACAAGACGTTCGACGACGAGGAGGCGGCGCTGAGCCGGTCGTCCGCCTCCTCGGTGCTCAGCTCGCGTTCGGCGTCCTCTCGCGGCGAGAAGCAGCCGCTCATCGAGTCCTCAGCGTCCTCGGCCGGATCGTTCGCGCCCTCGACGCTGCCACCGGCGCCCGGCGACGGCGGGAGCGGAAGCGACGCCGGAGACGACGAAAGCGACATCTTCTTCGACTTGATCCCCATCAAACTGATCCGCCCGCTCATCGTCGAGCTGCTCGGCACCGCTTTCTTCGTTCTCTTCGGCAAGAGTTCAAAAAAACTTCAGGGGTGGTAATTAGTGAAGTCTTGCATTCCAGGCGCCATGATGCCGTTCGCGAGCGGCCTGTTGACGAACACGCTTATCGTCGCGATCGGACACGGACTCGCCTTCATCGGCCTCATGATCGCTCTGCAGCACATCAGGTTGTACACAACGCTATGGCGCACTGTAAATCGCGCAGAGAACCAAAATTCGTTCAGCCGAGCGCACTTCAACCCCATGCTCACGTGGGCGGTGTACGTCAGCGGCGCCATGCCGTTTCTGCCGGCGGCGCTCTACATCATCGCGCAGCTGCTGGGAGGATTGCTGGGCGCTGTCTTCCTGAGAGTGGGCTATTCACCTTTTCTACAAAAATGCAAAAAAAATATATCAATATTTAGGCAGTGATGACGCTGACGCAGTACGACTCCATCGCAGGCGGCACCATCGACATCACGCACGACGACTGGCCCCGGGTCGAGAATGACAAGCGCTTAAAAATCAGAACATGAGAATTCTTGGGCGCAATTTAGGCAATTTTCATGGAGACGCTGCTCTGCCTGATCCTGGCCTCCGTCTGGCTGAACGCCGTCCTCGACTCCAAGGGCAAGAACGTGCTGGCGCCTCTCGCGGTCGGCTTCACCATCGTCGTCGCCATGCTGGCGGGGTAGTTGCGGCGAGCGACAAAAACAGTATTTTTTGTTTATTTTTTTTAGAACTCGAATTTCGGGAGCGATCATGAACCCGGCGCGCTCGGTGGGCCCCAACATCATCTACAGCGCGTTCGGCACGTTCGACACGGCGGCGACGCACTGGAACCACCACTACGTCGTCTGGCTGGGCAGCTTCTTCGGCGGCGCTATCGCCGGCGCACTCTACAAGTCGGCTGTTGCGAATTTGCATTTTGACATTTCGACGCCGCAATGCGAAATTCAGGCTCTTCTTGGCTCGCGAGGAAAAACGCGTGGTGCCGTTCATCTGAGCGACTCGACTCAAAGAAAGCCGCGCGGAGTTTCCTGCAGGCACCGATTAGTCTCTCCAGCAACAGCGATTTTAATCCCAGAACCCCGTGACACTCGGATACAGTGATCCCGTAGCCACTCACTGCCTGTGGCGACTCGTCTCTCTGTGTTTGGATATGTGAGGCTCGAGCAATCTAATCGTCGGCGCGCAGAATCTGGATGACGTCGCACTGGACATCACACATGACAATTTACGTTTCGTTCTGCAAATCTGCTGTAATGCGGGTACCGTAACAAACACGTGCTGAGATCTGCGAATGCACGAGTTGTGGTTCGTCAGTCCCGAAAGTCGTGAATTTTCAAGCGTTGCAAAAAGGCAGAATTACATTATTCACGCCCGTCCTGTCCTCGTGCGAGATACTATTGTAGAATTTATTTCTAAAATATGACGACCTCTGCACCGAATCAAAGTCCATGACAAAATCGACGTCCATGACAAAGCCGTGCAAACGCGAGAAAACGCGTCTGGCTGAATCCGGGCCGCCTCCAGCTGATTGTGCAGCTAGCTGGCTCTATCCCGTGTTGGCGTCATTCTGACTCACGCTGTTTTCCCGACAGTACGGCTCGCGTTCAGAGTCCGGCGTGACAACTCGCGCCCGTAGTCCCCTATTCGGGTGCCACTGTAGGACCGTTGCAAGAACTCTCCCCGATGTTCACGTGGGGCGCTTGCGCATGCCGGCCGAGCTCTTTGCGCAAGAAGCGCAAGGGGCTGATAAGGACGCGTCGCGAGCACGCGACGCGCCGCTGACTCTGTTTGCGGTGGCGTTCTCGACCGGGTGTTTCCAAAGAGGCCCCAGTCTCGTGCGTTTCTGCGTTCGCTGCCACAGCTTTCACTGCCGTCCAAGTCATGGCCGCGCCGGCCGAGAAGAAGGACTTCCAGACGCTGGGAGAGGAGGTCGAGGAGGAGCAGGTGGAGGAGGAGGCGCCTCCGCCAGCCACTGCCGAAGAGCAGGACGAGACCAAGCCCCCTACGCCCCCTGCCGAGCAGCCAGAGAAGCCGAGCTCCTCCGTGAAGCCCGCCCCCAAGTCGCCCAAGAAAGAGAAGGACATCGAAAAGCAGCCGCTCATCGATGACGTCGACGACGCGGAGGAGGAAGAGGAGGAAGCTCCTCCAGAGGAGGCAGCCGGAAAGGAGGAAGACGAAAAGCAGCAAGGAGGAGATGACGACCAGGGAGGAAATGGCGACCAGGGAGGTGAGGAGAAGCCAAAAGACAAAGACAAGGGAGGCAAGGACAAGAAAGGCGAGGAGAAAGACAAAGACAAGGGAGGCAAGGACAAGAAAGGCGAGGAGAAAGACAAGGACAAGGGCGGCAAGGACAAGAAAGGAGAAGAGAAAGACAAGGACAAGAAGGGAGGGGACAAGGATAAGCAGAAACCTGGTGGCGGTGATGGAGACAAGGGAAAAGACAAGGACAAAAAAGGTGGTGGCGACAAGGGCAAGGACAAGCCTGGAGGTAGTGGAGGAGACAAAGGAAAGGACAAAGACAAGGACAAGGACAAAGGAAAGGACAAGGGCAAGGACAAGCCTGGAGGTAGCGGAGGAGACAAAGGGAAGGATAAGGACAAGGGAAAGGACAAAGGGAAGGATAAGGACAAGGACAAGGGAAAGGACAAAGGGAAGGACAAGGACAAGGGAGGTGGCGGAAAGGGCAAAGGAGGAGGAGGCGATGGAGGCGGTGGCAAGGGAGGCGGGGACGGTGGCAAAGGTCCAACCACCCCTCCAGGACCACCAGGGCCGACACAGCCCGCCCCGGGCGACGATGACGACGACAGCATGATCCACATCTTCGACATTCCCGCGAAGCTCATTCGCCCACTCAGCGTCGAGATTCTGGGCACGGCCGCGTTCGTCTTCCTAGGTGCGCGTTCTCCTAGGCGTGCGTGGGTCATCATGCATGGATCGGCGTGGCATGGCAACGACGCATTCCAGGCGGGATCATGCCGTACGCGAGCGACGTGCTCACGAACACGGCCATCATCGCGTTGGGTCACGGCCTCATCTACATCGCGCTCATGGTGTCGCTGCAGCACATCAGGCTCGTTCTCTTAGCACAACTGGATCTCGGCTGAGGAGACTGATTTCCTGCGTTTCAGCCGAGCGCACTTCAACCCCACTCTCACGTTCGCCGTCTTCTGCACGGGTAACATTAAGGCGATGGCGGGCGCGCTCTACATCCTCGCCCAAATCATCGGAGGCCTGCTGGGCGCCTTCGCCGTCAGGGTGGGTGTTAATCACGCGAAATACTTGTGTACAGTTGCATCACTCGGTCGAACACAAATTTAAACAGTTAAATTGTGTCTGTACCGTATTCGTATGTGTGTCTATGCAAAAAATGAGCTGCTCAACTTGATACCGTGCGCCATTTTGCACGTGCGTAATTCACACTTTGGGGGCGTGAAATCCCGGCGTCCATCGCCAGTTCATACTATGGTGCAACCAATGCGCGCCCCATGCTCAAGTCATCAAAAACACGCTAGCACGTGCTTCACTCACTAATCAAAAAACGTGACTGCTCATGCTTCTGTGTCACAATGTGCGCACGCGAACTTTCATGAGGCCGCTTCGACAAACACACTAGTTGCCTACGACAGCACCACTGCTGACCAGTTAGCTTTAGGGACCAACATGCTTTTGTCGCAATTTTTGCCGTGCGCTAAGCAGTGTGATAATTAAATCGGTCAAGCAAAACAGATCGATGTCGACGCACGCAGGCAGGCAGGCAGCCACGCACGCACGCACGCACGCACGCAGGCAGGCAGGCAGGCAGGCAGGCAGGCAGGCAGGCAGGCAGGCAGGCAGCCACGCACGCACGCACGCACGCACGCACGCACGCACGCACGCACGCACGCACGCACGCACGCACGCACGCACGCACGCGATAAGTAATTCCTGATTCTGGACTCTGGTTCTGTGATCCTACCTACGCGGGAATAGCCGTTAGGATCAACTTAAAACGGTTAGGTATTTTCCGAACCTGGATACGAATGATAGACTGAACACAACAATGTGCAACGGAATCGAACCCAAAAACCTAGGAATGGAAAGTAGGAGGTCCTTTTTAGTAACGTGCTACTGTATCTCGAGGACACCGCTTACGACAGCTAAGGCAATGCCACCATAAATGGCCGTAATAAATGTGCTAGAGCAGCTGCTTGCACGCACGCACGCACACCGGTGCGCACCCCATTGTGTCGTTGTTGTTACTATGTGGTATTGCTACTGCGTGAATACATTAGCGGTGAGTGTTACTTGTGCGCGTGCTCGTGTTTGCCGTGCCGACGGGAGAGGCCGTCACCGATCTAGGGCGTGCTCAACCAAGCCCAGTACGACTCGATCGCCGGAGGCACCATTGACATCACCCACAACGAGTGGATCAGGGTGCGTTGGTGTTCGCTTTCCCCACCCCCTTTCCGGCTTCCCAGACGCAATTCAATACTAGAACCACCCCACTCCCCTTTGGCTAGCAAATAGAACCGACACAAGCGTCTGGTGAGTGCTGTGCTACGGTAACCTTGTGTGCGTGTTTAGGCGATTCTGATGGAGTTCCTGCTCTGCTTCGTGCTGGCGTCGGTCTTCCTCAACGCGGTGGTCGACTCGAAGCGGGCGAACGTCCTCTCGCCGCTCGCCGTCGGCTTCACCATCGTCGTCGCCATGCTCGCCGGGTACACAACGCAGGCGCGGCAGGCACAAACAACGAGCCAATCAAGAAACGCACTCTTGAACAACAGACGTCAAAACAAGCAAATTTTCTTGGCACCCAGCTTGTTTTCGCGTCCAATGTACAATGGGCGAACGTGCAGCAATGTACTTTCTCGACTTGCAGCTACCGCATCTCGGGCGCGATCATGAACCCGGCCCGGTCGGTGGGCCCTAACGTCGCCTACAGCATGTTCGGCACGTTCAACGGACCGGCGACGCACTGGAACCACCACTACGTCGTGTGGGTCGGCTCCGTCCTTGGAGGCGGCCTCGCTGGCGCACTCTACAAGTGAGGAGTAGTCGAGCCAGCGCGCGCACGCGAGGCGGGATGCGCAGCGCACCTGAGAGCGGTGATTCAGGCTATTCCTGGCACGCCAAGGCAAGCGCGTCATCCCGGGCATTTGAGGAGGAGGCGCGCGCCGCCGCCGTGTCTGATCGATACACACCGCCGGCGCAGCAGCAACCCACCCCGAGGCGTTTCATTTGCTCAACACGACACGACGACGACGACGACGGCGACGCTCCATTTCGCTGATTAGTAGACGCGCGCGTCAGGCCCGCTCTCGCCCGTCGCTCGCTCGCCGGTCTACCCGTTCTCTCGCTCGCGCTCTCTCTCTCCGCTCTTCGAGTTACACGCGTGCGCGCACGCGCGCCTACCATTTCTGTCTCTGCTCCACGTCCGTGTCGGCTTGTATTGCGAACGTCCAAAGGAAGAGAAGAGGGGGGAGAGAGAGAGTCCACGCGCACCCGAGGTCGTCGGCCCGTTGTGGGGCCGCCTGACGACGCGACGACGCGTCTGCCGCTGCTGCTGCGGTCTCTTCTTCCGTCGCCGGTCGGTCGGTTAAGCGATTTGGTGGACTGACTGGCCGGACGTGCTCGACGCCGGCGGTGGCACGACGACCGCTACCGTCGCCGCCGCCGCCGCCGTCGTCGCGGCCCGACGGGGCTTTGTTCGTCAACAAGCCCGTCGTTGACGCGCGGCTGGGCGTTCCATTTCTGGCTCTGTGTCAACACAGTCGCTCGCCGCCGCCGCCGACGCCGCCCCCCGTCTTGGGTGGCCGTCGACTCAGACGTCGCCGGTCGCCTGTCGACTTGGCGATATACGCCGCGGCCGGCCGCCGACGCGCGCGGCTGCCACTCGAGGACGCACTTTCGGGGGGCTTCTCAAGAAGTGGCGGCGAAGACGCGACCAAGAAGAAGCCGCCGTCAGCCGCAGCGCCAGCGCAAGAAGCGTTCTCAGTCCCTCCCACTCCTCCGTACCTAACACCTTCCCTCTCTCTTCTCGCTGGAGTTCCGCGTCGTCGCCGTCGACAGGCGGCGGTCCATGTGTCGTCACGTCGCCGATAACAGCCGACCGTTCTTCGGAGGGTGTTGTTGTCGGCAACGGCGACGACCGCGCGACCCCGTACCGCTGGCACACGGCGCCGCCGATAAAAAGCTGCGCCCATTACCGCCAGCCAGACCGAGTCGCTCGACTCGACACGGCAACGAACCACACGTGCGCACTAGTGTACGTGCGTTGTGCATTCAAGGGTATAGGTATTCGTTTGAACATATGCCGCGACGGCTGCCGGCAGCAGTATCACCGCTGCCGGTTCCTCTCACAACGACATCGACACTCAGTCACTTTTTCCCGCATGCCCGGGCATTTTTTTCTTTGCTCCGACTGCCGACGCCGAAGCGGCGACACAACACCCCGCCATTTTGTTGTTGACGACGACGACGTGCCTCGTCGGGGCGGCATTCGACCGAGGCCTGTCTGTCCCGGCCGCGGCCGCGGCGGCGGTCGGCTCAATCGTTCTCTTTCACTCTCCCTCTCTTTTCGCGGCGTCTGCGGCCGCAACCGCTCGAATGGGCGTCTTTTGGCCGGCGTCGTCGCCTTGCCAATAAAATCTCGTCGTCGTCGCCGTCGCCGTCGTGGGGCGGCCTGCGCTCGATTGTCGACGTCCGCCCGCGCAGCCGGCAGGCGCGCCGGCCTGGCCGCAGCCGCAGCCG
The DNA here is from genome assembly GCA_030248085.1 of Paralinhomoeus sp. GSCO2_6. Taxonomy (NCBI): domain Eukaryota; kingdom Metazoa; phylum Nematoda; class Chromadorea; order Monhysterida; family Linhomoeidae; genus Paralinhomoeus; species Paralinhomoeus sp. GSCO2_6. The sequence goes on from JASAMY010003167.1 coordinate 81,435, forward strand.
CAGTCGGCGGGCGCGCAGTAACCAACCACAATGCACTCTATCGGAGCGCGCCCGCGAGTCTAGTGTACGTCTCGTCTCAAGTTGCATAGGTAGCAAGCGCGCGCGGCCGGTCTCGGGCCCCCGCTCGTTTCGCTACAGTCTCTTGTCGGCCGTTCTCGTGCAGCTCGCGGCAATTTCTCGGCCCAGCGAGTGCAACTTCAACTTCTGTGCCCGGCGCAGCGGTCGGCTCGTAGCGCCGACAAGGGACGGTGCCGACGAGCTAATCCAGCCGCCGTTTTTCTGTCGGTCAGACTGCGGCAGCTTTCTCTCCGAGATAAATGGCCCCGTCAGTCGAGCGGAGTCCCCGGGCTCCGTGGCGGCGCGCCATCGTGCGAAATTCAGACGCTGCCGCCGCCGCCCACCGCCCTCAGGAAGTGTCATTTTGCTCGGCCGAAGAGAGATAGAGAGCCGTCCGGTCCCCGGGGAAATTGGCCCAAATCAGTTGCGCGCGTGCTGCCGGCGACGGCAGCCGCGACCGACGTCGCCGATTCCATTACGAAGCCCTCTGGCTGCGCCGGCTACTGTTGGCGACGACGAGCGAGATAAATGCGACGCGTCGCGCACACGCCCGGGCCAGGCCAATTACTCCAGTTCTGGACGACGACAAAGACCACCCAGAACTCGGCGACGGCATGACTCCGCTGCGCCGACACCGTCGGTATTGGTGAACCGGCTGCTTCCTGACGAGAACGGACGCGACGAGCCGCAAGCTCGCGAGATCAATGCCTCCGCGTGCTTCTGTCGTCGTTGTCCTCATTCGCGACCGGCCTGCGCCGCCAACCACTCCTTATAGCCCACACCCTTTCCGTTCCCCGCCCCCGCCTCTTCTCGTTCGGCCCGGACCGCCTCTCGATCCGGCCTGCTCACGCGTTTCTTTCTTTCATCGCTGCTGTCGTGGCCGGCGTCGCGCCGGCGACGCGTTTATTTTCCACCTTCGTCCGTCGGTCGTTCGTCTCGTCGTCGTCGACCGACCGACCGCGGAGCTGCTCCTCTTTAGCGCCTACAGGCGACGACGCCGGCAAAGTTTCGTTCGACAGACGACGACGAGGGCGGCGGCGGCGGTCGCCCTCTGCGCCGCCAGTGTATACACACGGCGGGCGCGCGCGCGCGCGGTCGTCGGCAGCAGCCGACGCCAACAGCAGAGAGACGCGTCGCGCTGTCTGTGTCCTCCCACAGCCATGACAGTTGGTGCGCAAAAACTGGAGGGCGGCAGTCGCCAAGTTTACGCACCACTGGGACAAGTTCCGAGTTTCTTTTCACGGGTAAGCTCCGCCCTGCAGTACCCTGCCCTGTCGGCGGCGGCCCTAGCGCCTCCGCTGGCGAGGTCTTATCTGCGAATTCATTCTATAATCGGCTCTATGCTTGCTCTCTGTCGCGGTGGACCGGCCGCGCCCGCCAGCCCGTCCGGCCAGCCAATGCGGCGACGACGTCGAGCTCTCTTTGTGCGCGCGCGCCGCGAGCCGCGCTTGATTGTTATTCAATTGCGAAAGCGGTGCCGCCGCCGTCGAAGCGGCGGCGACGGCGGGCCTGCGCGTGCGTGCGTTGGCCGAGTTCCAACAACTCCCAAGCGCCGGCGGCATGGCATGGCGTGGCGCAGCGGAATTCCTGCTAGAACAGGCCGGCCCGCGACGGCGACGACGACGAATCGCGGCGCGCCGCGCCCGGGATTGGGCGGCGGCGGCGGCGTCGGCGGCGCCATCATCAGTCTTGCTCGGTGCGCGGCCGGCGCTGTCCGTTCGAAAGGCGGCTGTGGCGGCCAGCGAGAGCCGGGCGTCTCCCATTTCGTCTCCTTTTTGGCGCCTATTCCTAGCAGATCATTCGTCCCGCCCGCCAGCCGCCGCCTTGGTCGACAGACTCGGCCGGTCGCTCGCCCGCTCGACCAACTCGGATTGCATGCCGGCTCGGCCGATTTAGATTATCTCTCCCACACACGCGTGCGCGCGCGCACACACACGCAGACACACACCGCGGTTTCTTTGTTCGCATTTCTCCGGCGCCGCGCGTGCGTCGTCAAAGAGTCCTTCATTTCGCCATAGTGCCGTCGTCGGACCGATGGCGCGATTTCTCGTCTCTCCTCGCTCGCTCGCTCGTTGTCAGCTTGTCAATAGACGGCCTCTGTAGTCGACGAGCGACCGAAGGCGCGTCCAAATAGGGCTGCGTAATTACCTCTACGAGGCGCGACGACGGCGGCGCAGTCGACGTCGGGCCAATTATTCTCTTATTGTGCTTGCGCGCCGGCGCGTCGTCGCTCGCCGTCCGCTGACGACAACGACCTCTGTGCGCTTTGCAGAGAGTGCGAGCGAGAGAGAGAGAGAGAGAGAACTGAGCGCCATGCAGCACCACGCTGCCGGCGCAGCCGTCGTCCCCACAGCGCGACGGCACCACAAGCAGCAGCAAGAGCCGCGAATCAGCCCCAACGCCGCCCCATCCGTCGCCGCCTCCGGCCGGTGACTGGCCATCGCCACTGCCGTCATGTGCGACGCCGGCGCCGCCACCGACTTCGTCGGATGCGGTCGGCGCACCGCCTTCCGACCGGTGCCCAAACGTCGTCTTCACGCGGTCGGTCGGTCCAACTTGGCGCGAAGACCCCTCGCTCGCGCTGACTCGCGGTTGAACTCGTTCTTTGCAGAGTACAAACGCCGCCGCTACTTCACCGCCGACCAGTGACACCTTCTCAGCCTCCCTCACCTCCTCTACACGGCAGGGCAGTTCTTCTTCTTCGGCTGCGGCGGCAGCGTCGGCCTTGGCAGAGGCGGGCGTCGCCGGCGGCGCCGAGGCACGGGTATTTTACCTCCGATCTTCAACGCAATCGGGTCTCGACAGATCTGCAGCGGCGACGGCGGCGGCTGGCGGCGGCGGTGCGCCCACCCCGCCGCCGGCGCCCGTCGAGCCGTCGCAGCGCGCCACGCGCTTGTCGTCGGCCAACAAACGTGAGCGATCAGAACCTTGCATTCAGTACAGTGTACAGGCCGCTTTGTAAAGCTAAAGCTAGCGATTACGAATTCGGATCACCGACGACTACTGTAGGCAGGCGCACTCGAATCCATAATGAGGTTCCCGACTTTGCGAGGTGCCCTAAAGCGCGCATGACTGGACTGACGTAAAGGTTGTACTTATCTGTCGAAATGTGCCAGTAGCAGGCCAGCACGGCAAGTGCCGCTTGTCATTTCCAACTTGATTACGGTACTGTGGTGCTGCACTGTTCTTTTCATCGGACCTTGACGTCGGTACTCGTACTAGAGCAACGCAGCTGCACAAATACGGCACTCTCACGCATGAAAATTTCAGTTTTAAAATTCTAAATGCGTTGCTGTTCAGTTTCTCTGGCCGCAGCGGCCGGCGGACCGACCGCGGCGTCCGAGGCTCTCTCCTCGGCGTCCCCGCTGGCCCAGTTGCCCAAGTCGCTCAGGGAGACGCTGGCCGGCTGCGCGACCGGGCAGCGCCGACGACCGCTGCGCCTGCTCGTGCCGCCACCCGGGCAAGCCGCGGCCACCGCTGCCGCCCGGCAGGACGAGCCCTCGCCGGTCGTGGCCAGGAAGCGCGCCAGGCTGGCCGAGGACGAGGAGCTGGCCACGACCCTCAAGAGCAGCCAGTACGGCTTCTGGAGAGCGGCCGCGCAAGCGACGGCCGCGACGGCCGCGGCCGCAGCCGCCTCGCCGGCGTCGCGACCCAGCCTCAACTTCGAGAAGATGAGACAGGTCGCGCAGCGGGCTCGTCGCGCGACGCTCGGGACGCTAGGAGAGCGAGTGTGGTCGATTTGCAGCACATGGTGAAGCCGGGCTGCGGCTACAGTCGGCACCTAGGATTCTGCGAGACCAAGGCTCGACTCATGGTCAGCGCTTCTTTCGATTGAGTTCCATGGGCGCGTCGCCAGACGCTCCGGTGCCGCCGTCCGCAGGAGTGGTCGTCGGCCGGAGTCGAGTCCGGCTCGCCAGGCAGCGCGGCCGAGAACGCCGCCGACTGCGCGCAGCCCGGCTGCACTTTCGCCGACGGCTCCGACGGCGGCCTTTCGTAGCGAACCGAGCGGCGCCTGTCGACCGTTCTCTAGCCTCCAGGAAACCGTTTGTTCTTCGCAGATCCGCACTTAGACTTTGCTCGGCGCCCACCTCCCCCCCCCCCCAAACAACTCTGGGAATCGGTCGTTTGAGCAGTACAGTAAGAGCGCTGACCCTAGGACCACGAGTATACGTAGGTATGTCGACGAAAACCGTCTCTGTAGATCCAGAGCGTCATCAAAGACAAGATTTAGCGTCAGCCTCACATGTGGCGTGGCGCATCGTTCGCAAACTCGACCTCAAACGACCTTGAACCCGCCCACCCCAACCCAAACTCTGCACTTAGGCAGTCGTTCTGGTAGATGATGACGACAGACAACGTCAGTTGCGCGAGAGGAGATGCACGGTGACGTGAGCGTCCGCTGATCTGCTTGCTCAAAAGAGAGGCGCAGACGCTCCATGATTTCAACATCATCATCGTTCTAATCGCAACACTTTTGTCTGTTGGATTGAAATTGTTGAGCGTTTTGCGACCACACGCGCAACGCGTTCGCGCCCTGCTCGGCGCGCTGAAACCCACGACGACGGTTGCGACGAGTGTGAGATCCGAGACCCCACCGCTCGCGACTCCGATGTCACGACTCCGTCATCTCTCCCCCAATTGCTTGTTTGTCTCGGCATGTGCACGGTATTTAGACAGTTTTCTTTTGTGGTGTTTTCACCGTCAGTCGTTGGGCTGTTCAAATTCTTCCGCCACACTTTTACGCCCGTGTTGTCGTCTGTGCCGGCCGTGACGAGTGTCGTTCGTAACTTCTCTCCAACGTGTATTTTGACAATGGCGCGCCGTGCGCGCGCACCTACCCTACCGCCTATATGTATTTTTCCTGTGAGTTTCGTGTTTTTGTGCGTGTGTGCGTGTTTTTGAATTTCGCCGAGAGCGCGCGTTCCATCAGTCTTCTTGTAGAGGTGTCTTTTTGAGAGACTGCCCACCGCGCTGTGTTTTGGGGGAGTGCTACCACATCGCTGCTAGACTCCGCAATATACACTGCTTCGCTACGGTTTTCTTGGGTAGAAAACGCAGGAATAATAAACGCAAAGGCGAATCTGGTGTGGACGACGTATATCACAGCTCAAAGCAGTCCTGGCACTTGAGTCCCGCCTTTCCCAGACAGCTAGAGCAGTCATAGTGCAGAATCTAAAAGGACGTTTTGCATAGACACTAGACAGACACAGTCAGGCGTCCCTGCCTTGACAACGCATTCAAACAAACGTGTTTTGACGCACAACAACACGCCTCGCTGCGCAATTATGGGCACGGAAAAAAGCTGTCAGATCTTCTTTAGCTATTTTTGGGCGTTTTCATAGACACACTGTGGGTGTGCTGGCTTACATTTCCCAAAACCCCCCTCAAAGTGCATTCGTTTCGCCCAGTGCGACTCTGCCTGTTGCTTTACAAAGTTGTTTTTGTCGCCCACACAGCCTAGACTGCGCGGCACTGTCTTGTACGAGCCAGCACACACGAGAATGTCTATAGTCCGCACCCGCGATAAGGGTGGGGGGAACTGCGCGATGCGCGACAAGGGTCATGTTGCTGCGAAAGTGCTCTTTTTAGACCTTTCGACGCGAGACGGCGCATCCGTGCCTGGCATGCCTCCACATTTACATTACTGGAAGGAATGCGTAAGCAGACAACGCGTCCATAATTGTGTGCGACGCAGCGACCCATGCTACCATCGGCTGACAGACACACGTGACACGGGCTACTCGATCGAGCGCACAACTCGCTCAATTTGGCTCCCCTCCCCTCCTCGCACTGCCACTCTCACTCATTCACTCACTCACTCACACCTATAGCGTTTAGCCGATCGATTCCCTCACGCTGGCTGCGCTCCCCTGACTTTCACTCTCACTTGCTCTCCAGCCACTCTCCATGGATCATTCACATGCCATTGCATCCTGATCCCCTGCCCGCCCACCTGCAATCCCCTTCTCAGCGGGTCGCAGTGCCAGTGGCATTCGTGCATGTAATCGCGACAGATGGTGCCCAGGCAGCGATTGATCAGCGCCTCCAAGTCGTCCAGACTCTTGTGTCGCTTCAAGTCGCCGCTCGGCCGCGCGCCCACTAACGACACGGACACCGCGACGACGACCACACAGAGTTGCGCCAGTGGAAATCGTACCAAAATAACGCTCTGCATTTCTTCAACGGCTAGTACTCGGTATTGTAATGAACTGTGGTAGACACTGCCCGCTGCGGGTGTGGTGACACACTGTGCGAAGGTGTGTGAGAGGAGAGCCAATCAAGTGCGACCTTGGCTCCAATGCGTGACACACATACTGCGAGTGAGTGACCACAACGTATGTAAATCCCGTGGTTGTACAGTGCGATGCATGCGCGACACATACTTTGCATTGTTTCAGTCTAGCACTGTGCATGGTGCAACTTTGCTTGCTAGAATAGATACCGCAGTTCTTTTCCTCGTCAGTGAGACAACAGACACAGACGTTTATCAACTTTTTCAGTTTTGTAAGATGTTCTTGAACAGATTCTTCTGGAAGGCACCTCTCCTTCTTCAGTAGCCGCCGTTGCTGCGCGGCGGGCAAGGACAATACTAAATTGACAAAATGCGATGAAGTTTTTTTTTTGATTTTCAAAAGAAAAGCTTCTTACATGAGCGTCCTCTCCAGGCTCTCCCATCGGCCCGTCCGGCCCGGGAATGCCCTGCATCCCAGCGACGCCTTGCATTCCCTGGAAATCAATATTTCAAATCGCAGCATTTATTCCTTGAACTTCTCAGAATTTGAACCTTGAGTCCTTCCGGGCCCTGCTCGCCCACGTCGCCGTCGAGGCCATCGCGACCAGGCTGGCCTGAAATTTACATTATTTAAATAATAATTCGTTTCCTCGAAATAATGACATTGAGTGAGGACTACCAACCTTTTTCTCCGGGTTCGCCGGGGCCGCCCGGGCCACCTTTTCGGCCGGGTCCGCCAATTTCCATCTGAATGGCACAGTATTTACCTAACTCTGATTTTGCATTTTCCAAATAAAGTTTTTGACCTGCGCGTCGGCTCCCCTGGGGCCCTTCTCGCCAGGGGGTCCGTTGGGACCGGGCGGTCCAACGCCGCCCATGTCGCCTGGCGATCCGGGCATGCTGTCGTGGCCAGGCATGCCCGCCATTCCTTGGGCACCGCGCATGCCTCGCGGACCTGGGTTGTTTTATATTTGTTAAATCATTTATATGTGTGTTTTGTGATTTTTTTTTTGTTTCCTACCGGCTCGTCCGGGAGCACCGGGCGGGCCCATGTCGCCGGCGGGGCAGTGGAAGCACTCTTCGGACGCCTGGACGTTCGGCATCTCGTCGGCGGCGTCCTCGCCCGGCTTTCCCGGTTCCCCTGGACTGCCGTCGGCGCCGGGTTCGCCTGCCGGACCCCTGATGCCCTTGGGACCCTTGGGACAGCTGTTGTTGGGATTGCACTCTGAAAGGGTACGCACAATCGGAACGTTCGGAACGGTGCAGCGATCGTTGAGACGTGAAAATCAAGCTGGAACAATTTTTACTCACGGCAGCGGTCTGCCTGTCTCGTTTTTCGGGCGTTGCCAGCGGGGGTCGCTGCCACGCCCACCATGGTCCTCCAGAGGTCGTCCGACTCGGCGCGGAAGGCGGCCATCTCGGCGTCGAACTCCGTCCAGGTGTTGCTCACGTCCCGATAGATCATGGGGATCATGACGATGCAGAGTAGCTAAAAAGGCGAGAACGATCGGTGTACGGTGTACGGCAAACGGTCCCACGTCAAATACACGAACGGTTTGCATTTCTTGCTGTTACAGGGGAGCATTTTTTTGTTATACGTTCCTTCTTTCCGTTCGCAACATGCAAAGGCGTCTTCTTTCGGAGACTACCCACCAACTCACCGGCGATTTCACTGTTTTCTCTATTATGCAAATACTTGTGTAGAGGATATACCGGAGTTATTGACTACGGTTTCGCACTCACGATCGCCCCAATCGATAGCAGCGTCGCGAGCGTCGTCGCCAGTCGCACGCTCGCCACCGTCATGATTGCCTCGTGAGTTTAAATTGCCAAATGGCCACCTCCCAGAAAGATTAATTTGCGCACTGCCCCGACGGGACTTCAATCAGGCGCTTTTATGGGCTGGCGTTCGACCCAAATTCGCGGGATGTGTGTCGCGGAGTGCGCCAGAGCCAGCCCACGATAAAATCAGCTGAAGGTCGCATACTGCGCTGCGTCTGTGTAAAGTGACCCATGAGAATTTGGGTGTGTTTTTCTTGCGGCCGCGCGACCGCAGCGCGCGAATCTAGGCCAGAGGCAACAACAAATCGTTACGAAATCGATACTGGCGATAAAATGAGACGCGCGCGATTGACGACTGTATAACGGTCGTGATTGAGGAACTGGAAAGGCTGCTTTGTTCACGTAAATCTGACTTCGGCTGCATTAGGTATCTTGCTCGCAGCAGCGTCATCACTATGTAGTATGTACGTGTAGTGACTTGCAGTGCAGGTGTTGGTAAACACCCGTGTTGGTAAACAGCCGTAACATAGTGCCTAGAAGAAGTAAAACACAAGTAAACACTATACATTGTAGATTCTCAGAATTTTGTTACGTTCACGGCGTAGTACACTGTTCCAGCTGGCCGTCAATCCTCTTTTTGGTTTGTCTGTATTCGCTCTGGTATGCTACATACAGTACGATCTGAGCTAGGCGACAAGGAAAGCAACGTCAGAGTTGGGCAAACAAAACGTAGACCGCGCTATGACCTGTGATATCCTTTACAAAAAGGCGGCCGAGCTGAGAGCGCAACCGGATCAATTTCGAGTAACGACAGACTATCATTCACTCACTACTCTCCTGTGAGTGTGACTCGTTTTAGACCGTGTAATATACACTTTTTTAGAGCAAACAAATCAAAGGGAGGGGAGCGGGTGTATGAAGGCGGCCTCACGCAACAAGACACGGCAGGCAAAAAAAAGCAGACAAGGAGATTATCGATATACAAACGAAACCCTCACTGTACCATTGCTCTTGCTGTATTGCTGACTACTACATACACTACATAACTAAGCTGTTTTAATTTTCTCGTACAGGACACACATCTACTGCGCAATGTGTACAACGCAAAACGGCGCAAATTCAAGTTGCATTGCCGTCATCGCGTTGCTCAGTGCGTCGCAATGCCTTGCGTTGCACAACACCTGGAAATTCGCAGACGTTTTAACCAGCACAGTGATGATGCCACTTGCATTGTACCACTCGCTATCGCCGCTTTATTAGGAAATAGAAATGGCGACTGCTGGTGACGTAAAGGAAAGTGACGACGAAGCCTTGGTTTCGAGGTGTCGACAGGCCTTCGGCCGAGAAAGTCTCAAGGTGATCCGCGATCAAGGCGAATACCGACTGATCTTGAAGCTCAAGTTAGCCGATCAGTCCAGCTGTCAAGTTTTACTGCCACGTATGTTTTTGCATGTATTTTTAGCACACATGGCTATTTTGGCAAATATGATTGTTCAGAAGATCTATCGAAGCCACAATTCGTGGGCCCCTGTGCAATCTCCGACAGCGAAACGCCATTTGAGTACCTCCAAAGGCTGCTCGATGAAACGGACGGGTATGTTGCACCTGTTCCGAACAAAGAAACTGAGAAACGCAAAAAGGCAAAGAACAAGTCGAAAATTGTGGAAAAAGAAATCGCGGACGAAGAACAAGCTCAGAAGGGCTTGAAAACCGCACAGAATGTCATCGACCGAATTCTGTGGGACAAACGGTTCAAGGGCGACCACTTTGTCGTGGGCTACCTCGACAGATTCGTCGGATTGGTCGAGCAGAATTTCGGCGAACTGAGCTGGGAGAAATTCGACACGCTCGACGCGGAGACGCTGGCCATTCCACGACACAGGATCCAGTACTTCAAGTGCGTGTGTGTGTGCTGTGCTTGACTTGAGTGCGTGCACCTTCAGCCGCAACAGAATTCTTGTTCAGATACAAAGGTCTGGTTGTTTGGGACAAGACGCGGCGTCTGGACCTAATATTCCAGTCTGGTTCCTCTCCAGGCGCCGACTACGAGGGTCCGAGAAGCCTCGACGAGTTGCTCGACGCCGAAGACGAGCCAGTTGACGATGCCGAGCCGTCTGTCGACGAGTTTGACGAACAGAAGTCGACAGCTGCCGACCACGAACCTGAACCATCGACGTCGGCAGGAGGAGAAGATGTGCCGGACGTGGCTGCCGGCGAGAAGGCGCAGTGCTACCTGAGTCTGAAGCTCGAATCCCCGCAGCTCGTCTGCCGACTCGTCGAGCTGCAGCACCGCCTGAAAGTCGACTTCCCGACCGTCGTCCGCTACCTCGTACCCGCCGACCACTTTCACGTCACGCTCTGTCTCTTCCAAGAGCAGCAGCTGGTCAAGGTCGGCGGCGTCGCGGGCCTGGCCGACGCGCTCGCCGACGCCGCCGACGAGCTGTCGACGGCGCTGTCGACGCAGCCGCTCCGACTGCGCGATGTCGCCTACCTGCCGAAGTATCGCGTCGTCGTCGTGGGCGTCGACGAGTCGCGGACCGCGCCTTGGCTGAGCGCCGTCCGCGAGCGAGTGCGTCGCGTCGCGGCCGGCTGCCAGCTCTGCGCGCCCTCCAAGTTCCACTTGACCATCGCCCGAGTCGCCCGCTCGGGCGAGACCGAGGCCGAGTGCGGCCGGCTGGCCAAGGCCGCGGCCGCGACCGCCTTCGCGGCCGTCGACGGTCGCTTCCGGCTCTCGCTCAAGCGGATCGGAGCCCAGTTCGCGACGCGCGACCTCCTGCGCGCCGAGATTCGACCGAGAAAGCTCGTGGGCTGCCATGTCAGAGAGGCGCACGCCTTCGACCAGGGATTCCACGAGCCCGTCTTTCGGGCCGCGGCCGTGGGTGCGAATTCGGCCGCTTTTTTTCTCCAAGACAAGCGCAGCTTCGACGCCTGCAAGCCCATCTCCAAAGATGACGTCGAAAAGTTCGGGGCCGCTTGCGAGGCGAGTACGCGCTGTGCGTGCGCGCGCACGCACGCACGCACGCACGCACGCACGCACGCACGCACGCACGCGCACACACACACACACACACATACACACACACACACACACACACATACACACACACACATACACGCGCACGCACGCACACACGCACGCACACACGCACGCACGCACGCACACACACACACACACACCTGTTTCCTTCAGAAATCTGACATCTGCTCGTCGAGCATCGTCGTCCACGGCAGCTACCGGCTAGCGCCGGCCAGTTGTCGGCCCGACGAGCTGTCGGCAACGCGCCGTCAGATGGTCGACGACGTCGCCGTCTGCCGAAAGCTCGGCATCCGGCTGTATAATCTGCACTTGGACGCTCATCGGATGAGATGGGAGAATGAAGAAGAAGAAGAGCAGATTGACGGTACGATTTGTCACAGTTTCTCTGCGCCACTCAATTCACCTGCGATTTGTGCACGCATTCAGAAAGCGCCCAGCTGCAGACGGCGGCGGAAACGCTCGACTTTGTGTTGGAGGCGACGAAGGACGCGGATGTCGTCATACGTATGCCTAATTAGTGTGTTTTTTTGTACGATTAATTACATTGGTTCGATTTGAGTACTGGAGACTGGGGCGGGACAGAGCGGTGAGTTGGGCGGAGACTTCAAGCAGTTGAAGGCCGTCATCGACCGTCTCACCGCCGACAAGAGGCGCGTGGGCGTCTGCCTCGACACGTGCCACATTTTCGCGGCCGGTTCGCTATTGCTTGTTCGCTACTCATCTGAGCACGCACGCACGCACGCACGCAATGCACGCACGCGCGCAATACAGGCTCGCACTCAGGCACGCACGCACGCATTCAGGCACGCACGCACGAACTCAGGCACGCACGCACGCAATGCACGCACGCACGCATTCAGGCACGCACGCACGCACGCACGAACTCAGGCACGCACGCAATGCACGCACGCACGCATTCAGGCACGCACGCACGCACTCAGGCACGCACACATGCAGATGGCATTTAGGCTACGACGTGCGCACTCGTGAGGCGTACGAGGCAACGATGCGTCTCTTCGACGAGCAAGTCGGATTCGAATTCCTGAAGGCCGTCCATCTCAACGACTCGAAACGTGAAAATTTTTTTTTGGTGGATTATGCTGCTATAATAAACCTTTTCGAAATTTAGAGCCGTTCAACTCGCGTCGCGACAACCACGAGCGCGTGGGCGACGGCTGTATTGGGCGTGAATTCTTCCAGTTTCTCATGAACGACCACCGATTCAACGCCATTCCCTTAATTTTGGAGACGCCACCGCTAGCGGACGACCACTTGGCGGAAATTCAGTTTCTGCGCTCGCTGGAGCACGGGAAGGCTCCGGAATCCGAGAAAGGCCGAGACGCCGCTGTCAGACTGGAAATCGAGCGGCAGTTCTCGAAGTATTTGGCGGAGCTGAGGACGCCCAGCGTCGAATGGAGAGAGAAAGTGGAGAGAGCGAGAGGGCTCTTGGAGTCGGCGCTGCTCCAGAGGTACCCCGACAGAGACGACGTCAAGCTCGTGCCCATCGGAAGCGTCGCGAGCGGCCTGGGCACTGAGAACTCGGGTGGGTCTACTGCATCTGCACACCTGCAGCCGGGTCAGGGGGTAGATGTGCAGCATTTGTAAATTTTGCACCAAAATGGCATCAAAATGAGCGCTTTTCGGTTAAAATAGGCCTGAATGGCGTTGCTCCTCACCCCTACCTCCCGCACCCAGAGTACGGTCTACTGTTACACTCTGTGTGTTGTGGACGTAGTTCTCTCTCAGACGTGGACCTGTGTCTGTTGCTGGCCCAGCGCAACAGGCAGTACGAGACGGACTGGCACTTCTCGATGGCGCAGCTCAGGAAGTGCGCAGAGACGCTGACGCAGCAGGCGAAGCTGAGGACGGAGCTGAGAAGCGGCGTCGTGCCCGTGCTCAGGGCCCACTGCGAGGGCCTACAAGTCGACATCAGGTGCGATTCGAGAGTTGTTGATGTGCGCCAAACCAAGCTGTTTTGCGTGTCGCGTGCATTTATGTCGGCGTACGCGCATCACGCCTGTAACCGGACCAATCGGGGGTGTCCCCAAACCCAAAAGCATACCTGTAACTGAGTGGGGGGGGGGGGGGGGGTGGGGTGGAGGCCCCCACTATTTTTCCAAACCCCCAACCCTCCACCACAGAATTTTCCCCAGGGATTTGCACCCTGTCTAAGACGATAAAAGTGAGTAAGTGTTGGCGTATTTCAGTACTTTTCAGTGCTATATAACCATAAAAAAGATAAATAACACTGTTTAGACCCTATTCATACCCATTTTTTGACCGAAAACTACCAGTATAACTAAAAATGGCCAGCCCCCACTTTTGCCCAGATACCCTCCCCCAAATCCCCCTCCCCCTACTCGCTCTGACCCGGTTACCAGGTATGCCCAGGTGGAGAGGTAGATTTCCGAAACACAGAAATTTTCACTGAAATAGCCTTAAAATTGGTTGGTCAACATGACAGGGTGGAAACACTTTAGAAAATTCTGGGGGGGGGCTGACGGGGACGCCCCCCCCCCCTAGTTACCTGCACGTCTGAATGACACATGCGTCCTCGTCACATGCGTCTGCACTGCGTACATGTGCATCCTCCAGCATACACACACACACACACACACACGCGCGTCTCAGCTGCAACGAGTGCTCGGCGGTGCGGGCTGGCCGACTGCTGGCGACGCTGTGCCAGCTGGACCGCCGATTCAAGGCGGTCGCCTTCTGCGTCAAGCGCTGGGCTGCCCGCCACGGTCTCGACGACGCGCAGCGCGGCTTCCCCAATCCCTACAGCTGGACCCTGATCGCGCTACACTACTGCCAGGTACCGACCCGGCGTCCTTCTGACTGTAACTGGGACGCCATCCCTCACCGCGTAAATCAACGACCCCCAGAAATTTTACCAAGGTGATTCTGGTGCCCCCCCCCATTTCGATACCTAGACTCCCTGACCTTAGACGCAACCAACACATATGCCCCCCCCCCCCCCTCCACCTGGCCTGACCCGCATACGGATATGCTTCTGATAGTCGAATGAAGTCGACTTCTCGCATGTCTTTAGACGGAGCTGTTCCAAAACACCGCCTGGCTGGTCGCCGAGTTGGCCGGTTCGTCCGCCGCGCCCGACGTGGGTGCCGTCTTCGATCCGCAGGAGTTGCTCTCGAAGCTCTCTGCCGAGGGCGCGTCTTTCGTTCTGGAGTCGCGGCGGTCTCGCAGCGTGGCCGAGCTTCTCTTCGGCTTCTTCTCCTGGCTGACCACCTTTCCCTTCGAGACGCACTTCCTCAGCGTCCGCGAGGCGAAGGCCCTGGCGAAGGCGGACGCGGGGACGGACTTCAAGCGCGAGCGTCAGCAGAAGGAGTCCATCGTCGTGGTCGAGGACCCCTTCGAGCTGAAGAACGCCGCGCGCTGCGTCCGCCAGCCCATTAGTCTGGAACTAATTAGGCGCAAGGCCAAGTTGGTCACCATGGGTGTGTGCGAGCCCAAGTGCTGAACTGATATCACTATAGTGGCCCACGGTGGTGGTGGATCTTCGTGATTTTCTCTCAATTGTAACGCTGCAAATCTCTAATTGTGTACCGTAATCTATCTACAACGGCTTGCACTATTTATTTTCGGGTGCTTGTTGTGCACAATCATTGTGTGTGGTAAATGTTATACATTCTTTTTCGCATTGCGCTAAGACATGGAAACGAGGGTCATCAGCAGAGCGGATGTAGCGAAGCCACAAGAGCACACGCGCACACGCTGACTGTAGCCGTAAAGCGCACCGTTTCAGACGTGCACGGGGTTGTACTGAACGCACCAAAATGCCGCCAATTAGCGCCGAATAGTCGCTTTTAGTTGCTTTCGCGATAAAAAGTGCGCTAACTCCTTGAGCATTGAACGTGTACCTCGACACGTTTTGTCAAAAATGAAAAAAGGGGGGTGGGGGCAGTGAACAACTTCCGGTGTGCCGAGTTGCGTCATGTTTTCGTTGAGAATTTGCGTCATGTTCCACACGTGTTTATGTAAAGAAAAAATAAATATTTTCACAGACTGTGCCGAAAACATGCCGCAACCAAATTTGAAGAATAAACAAAGCGAAAACGTGACACATTTTTACGTTTTCCCATGTTCCATTCATGTTTTATGAAAACATGACCGAAACAAGAAAATAAGTTATTGCTACTGATTGTTGTGATGTTTTTCGAGGCGCTGTGTAAGAAATGTAAACCATGGCTGAACCATGACATAAAATCGAACACTTTTTCATAACGAGACATAATGAGACACCATGAAGTTGAGGGTAATATGTAAAAACGTGACGGCAAAACAATAGCACAAGAACAAAGGTAGCGACAGTTTGACAGAGTGAAGAACACATTGTCACTGTTTCACAATGTCGCAGTGCCAGCGAATGTAACAATTGGTAGAGCATAGGGGAACCATGCACGCTGCACAGTGCATTCTCGTTTGCACTGGCTTTTCGTGCAGCTGAATGGTCGGCTTTCGGCCCCAGTAGCCACACCGGCCTCGTTTTCCACGTTTAGTGTTCTTTGCAGTGTGCATCAGTTCATGAGAGTGTCCATTCGCCAAGAGGGTGTCAAGCATGAATCCAGTTCCAGACGCCTTCTGCAGCTTGAGAGTGTTGGTCGACGGCTGAAGAGGCAGAGGTTTTGTGACATGTACAAAGAACTGCTTCCTAGTTACCTTGTACCTGTTTCAGGAGAGACAGTTTCATTATTTGCTCCAGAAGCCGTCTTTTGAATTTCACCATTGAGTAATTTTTTTCATCAGAAATTTCTTTTTTTATACAGAAGGTGTTGAGGAATGACAGTTCAAGAATGTGATCGAAAAATTTTTTGGTCCATTTGATTTGCTTAGTTGAACGCTTCACATGGTCCATTATCTGGTCGCCCTGGTAGACGTAGCCCCTGGTTTTGACCGACAGCAGTTACACTAAGACTGTGGCACGAACATGACACTTATGAACTCACATGTGTTTTGAGTAGAGCTTGTAAAGCAGAGGTTGCGTGTGGCTTTTGATGGAAAATTTTTTGGTTTGTTTGTCAACTGTCTTTCTCCTGCACTCTCCAACAGCATTCCTCACTCACGCACATTCTCAAATTTGTGGTCACGTTTTCAGCATTACCCACATTTCTCACTCGCTCACATTTCTCACCTAACTGTCATGTTTCACATTTAGTAACCGCCAATGAACACAGTCATCATCAACATCCCATTTACTGTCATGGTTCAAGTTTAAAAATCGTACTTCAGTCATGTTTTTTCAGTCTACCACACAAACGAAGTGGGAACATGGCGCAGAGTACGTTTAATGCATCGCTTGAAACAAATACACGCTCTATCAGACACATTCCCATCATGGTCTAAAATAGCAAAAACATGACCGGAACGTAGCTATAACTCGACGTCAGGTTGAGTTATGTTGCGTCAGTGTCGACTGTTGAGTTTCCGCTGTGTTCCTGTCGTGTTAAGGCCTAAATTTTGAGCAAATTTTCATGTCTTCAGGTCACGGTCGATACATGTTTAATTTTCAGGAAAAACCCGACATTTTCAGCGTCGAACATGACCGGAACTGGCTGGGTGAAAACTGACATGTCATTTATGACATTTTGAGAAGGCGTGTCAATGTTCAAGGAGCTA